>WNWK01001119.1:312500-323411 GCA_009830355.1 Cherax destructor | reverse complement strand
CTGAACGGGGCCGTCAGCACTGAGCAGTATTCTAAGTGAGGGAGCACTAGCGATTTGAATAGTGTCACCATCGGCATTATTTCCCTTGTTTTGAAAGTTCTCAATACCCACCCCGTCATCTTCCTGGCTGTTGTGATCTTTGTCTTGTTATGGTCTTTAAACGACAGATCAGCAGACATAATTATTCCCAAGTCCTTTACGTGTTCCTTTCGTTCTATGTGGTGACCTCTTGCGTTTTGTATATAGTGTTCCTTTTGAGTTCTTCATTTTTCCATACCTAAGCAGCTGAAACTTATCACCATTGAACGTCATGTTGTTCTCCACTGCCCATTGGAAGACCCTGCTTATGTCCTCCTGTAATTTTCAGTGTCCTCTACCGTAGTGACTTTCATGCTTATTTTAGTGTCATCTGCAAATGATGATACAAAAGAGTGCTGGGTGTTTTTATCTATGTCTGCTATGAGGATTAGAAACAGCAGAGGTGCCAGGACAGTGCCTTGGGGCACTGAGCTTTGACATCGCTGATGCTGGATCTTGCCCTGTTCACTACTACTTTTGTGTTCTTTGTGTTAGAACTAAAAAATCCATCTGCCTACCTTCCCCGTAATGCCTATGGCCCTCATTTTGTGCGCTATCACTCCATGATCGCATTTGTCAAACGCCTTTGCAAAATCTGTGTAAATCACATCTGCGTTTTGGTCGTCCTCCAATGCCTCCGTAATTCTGTCATAATGGTTCAGCAGCTGTGACAGGCATGATCGACCCGCTCTAAAGCCATGCTGGTTCGGTTATGTTGGTTGTGCTGGTCCATGAACTTTGTAATCTGCCGTCTCATCACTCTTTCAAAGATTTTTATGATGTGAGAAGTGAGGGCTACTGGTCTGTAATTTTAGCTAGTGCTCTACTACCTCCCTTATGCAAAGGAGCTATGTCTGCACTCTTTAAGGCCTCTGGAATTTCACCTAGATCTAAGCTCTTTCTCCACAGAATACTAAGGGCTCTTGCTAATGGTACTTTGCACTGCTTTGGTAACTATGAAGAATGTTGTTGTCATTAAGATATTTAACTACTTGACAGTACACCGCCCTCTCTAGAATTTTGGATATTACACTGAGTATACTAACAGGCCTATAGTTGCTGACATCAGACCTACTATTTTTCTTGAAGATAGGAGTAACTCTGGCCTCCTTGAACCCCTCTGGCACTGTATTAGTGGTGATGGACAGATTTATTATGTGAGTAATGGGGATTGCCAGTTCAGATGCACCATCTTTTAGGAACTTAGACAGGATGTTATCTGGGCCGGTGCTCTTAGTTGGGTTTAACCTGCTTAGTTCTTTTTGCACGAAGTCATGAGATACACTTACTAGTTGACAACTGTTTGGAGTTACCCCTTTATTGATATAGTAGTTTTAAACTTATCAGAGTCTGTGTTAAAGGTATTTGATGCAGCTGGTAGCTTACTTACTAGTGTTGATGCCACAGTTGTGTAGTATGAATTAAAACAATTTGCCACTTTAGTTGTTTCATGGCATACATCGTTATCGATATTTAATACTATGTTAGATCTATCTACGGGTTTATGGCTATACCCCAACTGTTTTAGTTGTTGCCAGAGCTTTCTGGGGTTAATCTTGTACGCTTCGATTTTTGAGCAATAGTGCCTTGCCTTTGCTCCTTTTATAAGCCTCTGCACTCTGTTCCTCACCTTTTGGAATTCATTTAGCGCCCTGTATAACAGCGTACAGTGTGTTTCCTTCACCATAACTACATCCTATATGAACCTGACACACTAAGATGCAACTCTATAAGTGTAAAGGGACCAAGACTTTTCAACAACCTTCCTTCATACACAGTGGGAATCACTGGTAGAACCTAGTCATCTTCAGAAGGAAAGAGAATTAAAATGTGATCAGTCGGACTGTGGAATCTACATGGATGTACGTGAAGCGAGCACCAACAGCCTGATTGATCAGGCATCAACCAGGAGGCTATGGGAGCTGTTCGTCAGAGCTGTGACTCCCAGGAATCACCAAGATAAGATTTGCTGGGTTTTTTTAACCCCGGAGGTTAACCACTAAGGATAACCCAATAAAGTCAGTGCGTAACCCAGAACACTCTCTTATTTCCACTGTGGTCCTTAATCTTGTCCCCCAGGATGCCACCCACACCAGTCGACTGACATCCAGGTACCTACTTACTGCCAGGTGAACAGGGAGAGTAGGTGTAAGGTGACATACCCAACGTTTCCACCCATGCCAGGGATTGAACCACGAACACTCATTTTGTGAGGTGAGTGCGCTACCAACCGAGCCACGACACAGGGTAACAAGGGTCGACTGGAGACTAGTGAAGGTAAGACGAGAGGTAGCTGGGGTGGAGGTAAACAAGGGGTGGAGGTAAACAAGGGGTGGAGGTAAACAAGGGGTGGAGGTAACAAGGGGTGGAGGTAAACAAGGGGTGGAGGTAAACATGGGGTGGAGGTAAACATGGGGTGTAGGTAAACAAGGGGTGGAGGTAACAAGGGGTGGAGGTAACAAGGGGTGGAGGTAAACAAGGGGTGGAGGTAAACAAGGGGTGGAGGTAACAAGGGGTGGAGGTAACAAGGGTGGAGGTAAACAAGGGGTGGAGGTAAACAAGGGGTGGAGGTAAACAAGGGGTGGAGGTAAACAAGGGTGGAGGTAAACAAGGGGTGGAGGTAAACAAGGGGTGGAGGTAAACAAGGGGTGGAGGTAACAAGGGGTGGAGGTAAACAAGGGGTGGAGGTAACAAGGGGTGGAGGTAAACAAGGGGTGGAGGTAAGGGGTGGAGGTAAGGGTGGAGGTAAGGGGTGGAGGTAAGGGGTGGAGGTAAGGGGTGGAGGTAAGGGGTGGAGGTAAACAAGGGGTGGAGGTAAACAAGGGGTGGAGGTAAACAAGGGGTGGAGGTAAACAAGGGGTGGAGGTAAACAAGGGGTGGAGGTAAACAAGGGGTGGAGGTAAACAAGGGGTGGAGGTAAACAAGGGGTGGAGGTAAACAAGCAGCAGCAGCAGCGGGTAAACTACACACAACTCAACTTAGTTATCTTCAAAATCAATAAGGAAAACTGGAGTCAAAACACATCCTTCCCTCCATCCTTCCCTCCCACCTCTCCTACAGCCCTCCCATCAAGCAACCCACCTTCTCTAATTCCCTACCTCCTCCTCCTCCTCCTACTCTTTCTTTACCTTCCTGTCTCCCTCTCCCACCTCGTTAAGCTCTCTTGCTTCTGCGATCCCTCCCTCACTCTCTTACTCATGCTCCCCCCTCTCTCTCTTTCCCCTCCCTGCTCTCCGCATCTCCCTCCCTCCCTGCTCTCCACATCTCCCTCCCTCCCTGCTCTCCGCATCTCCCTCCCTCCCTGCTCTCCACATCTCCCTCCCTCCCTGCTCTCCGCTTCTCCCTCCCTCCCTGCTCTCCACATCTCCCTCCCTCCCTGCTCTCCGCTTCTCCCTCCCTCCCTGCTCTCACATCTCCCTCCCTCCCTGCTCTCCACATCTCCCTCCCTCCCTGCTCTCCGCATCTCCCTCCCTCCCTGCTCTCCACATCTCCCTCCCTCCCTGCTCTCCCGCATCTCCCTCCCTCCCTGCTCTCCGCATCTCCCTCCCTCCCTCCCTGCTCTCCGCATCTCCCTCCCTCCCTGCTCTCCACATCTCCCTCCTCCCTGCTCTCCACATCTCCCTCCCTCCCTGCTCTCCTCATCTCCCTCCCCTCCCTGCTCTCCGCATCTCCCTCCCTCCCTGCTCTCCGCATCTCCCTCCCTCCCTGCTCTCCCATCTCCCTCCCTCCCTGCTCTCCATCTCCCTCCCTCCCTGCTCTCCACATCTCCCTCCCTCCCTGCTCTCCACATCTCCCTCCCTCCCTGCTCTCCCCATCTCCCTCCCTCCCTGCTCTCCACATCTCCCTCCCTCCCTGTTCATCTCCTCCCTGCTCTCCCTCCCTCCCCTGCTCTCCCATCTCCCTCCCTCCCTGCTCTCCACATCTCCTCCTCCCTGCTCTCCATCTCCCTCCCTCCCTGCTCTCCGCATCTCCCTCTCTCCCTGCCAGGAAAATTTAATATTGTAATACCCTGGGCCTCGCCGGTGATCATCCAAACACAAACATAATTAGCATTCATGTAATATTACCTCACGTGACATCAATACCACAAGTTTATAACCTCTCAAACCTCACTTATAACATGTTGCAAACCTCCCTAACTTATAACATGTTGCAAACCTCCCTACCTCTCCACCTAACCTATAATAATAATAATATTATTATTATTATATATGCGCAAAAATCTCAAACAAGCTATGCAAGATACAAAGCAACCACAGGGAGAGTTAAATGATAGCTCTAGGCCTTTCGTGTTGCAATCAACACATCAGGAGACTGTAGTGTTGCAGGAATGAGTAGGAAGTCCAAGTAGATTTGTTCATGGGAACGTTTTTCCTCGAGCAAAAACGTTCCCATAAAAATCTGCTTGGACTTCCTACTCATTTCTGCAACACTACAGTCTCCTGATGTGTGATTGCACACGAAGGCCTAGAGCTATCATTCAACTTTCCCTGTGGTTGTTTTGCATCTTTCATTGCTTGTTCGCGTATGTATGTATATATATATATATATATATATATATATATATATATATATATATATATATATATATATATATATATATATATATATACATGGCGTACATACATATGTCTTGTAATGAGTTTATTTACGCGGGGTCCGCACTAGATGGGATAAGCCGAGTCAATTTGTATGTTAATCTTTGGAACGTTACGAGGTGTAGTATACGATGACTCGTGTTCACCCTGGGTCGTGTTCACCCTGGGTCGTGTTCAACGTGGATCGTGTTAGCTACCTGGAGTGTGCCCCCAGGGTGAACACCCTCGCGTCCTGGTCCCAGACCAAGCCCTGCATCAACCATGCTGTTGTTGCTAGCCCCACACAGTATAACGTAAACACCACTGAAAAGCCTTGGTCCCCTTGCACTTACCGAGCTTCCACACAGTATACTCATCTCACCCTGCTGTCCACTGGGATATTATGCACCGTCTGCCAAGCCTCTTACCTTTGTAGGGAACAATTTCTGTGTGCAGATTTGGGACCACTCCTCTTAGCCATCATATAACATATACCTTAAGTAGCATTGAAAGTGAGCTGGGCAAATATTTTTCTTAGTGGGTTTGAGTTTGAGAAGGACCTGCCTTGTATGGGCCAGTTGGCCTGGATGGAGATAAAAGGTATAAAATGCCTCCGCCAGTAGGCCTGCTGTAGTGTTCCTCTTGTATCTTCCTCCTGTATCCTGACGAATCTTACCTGACCTAACCTAGAATTTTCCAGGTGTAGATTATAATGCTGAGGCGGCCAGCAGTAACAGCCTGGTTGATCAGGCCCTGATCCACAGGGAGGTGTTGACCCCCGGACACCCTCCAGGTAGGTAGACATAAACAGGTCAACCTGAGTGACTTAAGAGAGTAATTAAGAGAGCTCACTGGACGAGCTACGAGGCAAGACAAGTCTTGAAAGAGCCTCTCTACTCTTACTTTACTCTGCTCCTGCGCTCTTGATCCTATGAGTTGCTGCTACCCTTCCCTTCCTGAATCAATCCTGATTACCTCCCATTCACCAGGGCCTATACAACCCCTAAGGGTTCAGTGCTCCCTTGTAATAATACTACCACTACTAATAATAATAATCCTCAAGGTTTCAATTATCCATCCTTTCTTTCATATCTGCGTCCTCTAATCCTCACTCATTCCCTGCCCCTAATCATTCCTCTTGCCTCCTATTCCCTCCATTTCCCTTAACTCTTAATTCTGCTCCTCCCTGCCTCCCCATTCTTGTGTCACCTCTACTATCAAGCTTAACCCTCACCCAGGGATCACTACTCTGGCACCTTGTTCTCTTCATTTTATATCTTAAAAGCCGTCCTTGTTAAGGGACTGATCACCCAAACTGTTGGTGCTTGCGCCTCACGAGCCTGGCTTGGTGTGGATACCACTAAGTCAAGGTTCAATGTTCGTAAAGTCAAGTTTCCTCTTGCCTCGAAAAGTTTATTCAAATATTCCTCTTGTTTTTCGAATCTTAACTTGCATGCATATTAAGTAACTTTATTCTTATCTCTGAGGATGAGGGTCCCCAGCACAGTTCCAGAGGTGGTATATGTTGTAAATGTATGGAATAGGAGGTAGGTTATTGAAAGCGATGAAAAGTTTTTACGAAGATAGTGAGGCTCAGGTTAGTGTGTGTAGGAGAGTGGGAGATTATTTCCCAGTAAAAGTAGGCCTTAGACAGGGATGTGTGATGTCACCATGGCTGTTCAATATATTTATAGATGGAGTTGTAAGAGAAGTGAATGCGAGGGTGTTGGCAAGAGGTGTGTGGTTAAAAGATAAATAATCTAACACAAAGTGGGAGTTGTCACAGTTGCTCTTTGCTGATGACACTGTGCTTTTGGGGGATTCTGAAGAGAAGTTGCAGAGGTTGGTGGATGAGTTTGGTAGGGTATGTAAAAGAAGGAAATTAAAAGTGAATATAGGAAAGAGTAAGGTGATGAGGATAACAAAAAAAATAGATAACAGAAGATTGGATATCAGATTGGAGGGAGAGAGTATGGAGGAGGTGAATGTGTTCAGATATTTGGGAGTGGATGTGTCAGCAGATGGATATATGAAGGATGAAGTGACTCATAGAATTAACGAGGGGAAAAAGGTGAGTGGTGCACTGAGGAGCTTGTGGAGACAGAGAACTTTATCTATGAAAGCAAAGAGGGGAATGTATGAGAGTATAGTTATACCAACACTCTTGTATGAGTGTGAGACATGGGTTGTGAATGTTACAACAAGGAGAAGGCTGGAGGCAGTGGAGATGTCATGTCTGAGGGCAATGTGAAGTGTGAATATAATGCAGAGAATCCGGTGTTTGGAGATTAGGAGGAGGTGCGGGATTACCAAAACTATTAACCAGAGAGCTGATGAGGGGTTATTGAGATGGTTTGGACATATAGAGAGGATAGAACAAAATAGAATGACTTCGAGTGTATAAATCTGTAGTGGAGGGAAGGCGGGGTAGGGGTCGGCCTAGAAAAGGTTGGACGGAGGGGGTAATGGAGGTTTTGTGTGCGAGGGACTTGGACTTCCAGCAAGCGTGCGTGAGCGTGTTAGATAGGAGCGAATGGAGACAAATGGTTTTTAGGACTTGACGTGCTGTTGGAGTGTAGGCAAGGTAACATTTATGAAGGGATTCAGGGAAACCGGCAGGCCGGACTTTATTCCTGGAGATGGGAAGTACAGTGCCGGCACTCTGAAGGAAGGGGTGTTAATGTTGCAGTTTTGTAGCTGTAGTGTAAGCGCGCCTCTGGCAAGACAGTGATGGAGTGAATGATGAAAGTTTTTCTTTGTCGGGCCACCCTGCCTTGGTGGCCACCCTGCCTTGGTGGGAAACGGCCTATGTGTTAATAAAAAAAATATATATCTTTCTTCTTTCAACAAATCGGTCGTTTCCTACCAAGGTGGGGTGGCCCAAAGATAAAAACCATATATATATATATATATATATATATATATATATATATATATATATATATATATATATATATATATTATATATATATAAAGGTAGAAAGTTAAAAGTGAACATAGATAAGAGTAAGGTGATGAGGGTATCAAACGATTTAAATAAAGAAAAATTGGATATCACATTGGAGAGAAGGATTATGAAAGAAGTAAATGTTTTCAGATATTTGGGAGTTGACGTGTCAGCGGATGGGTTTATGAAGGATGAGGTTAACCATAGAATTGATGAAGGAAAAAAGGTGAGTGGTGCGTTGAGGTATCTCTGGAGACAAAAAACGTTATCCATGGAGGCAAAGAAGGGAATGTACGAAAGTATAGTGGTACCAACACTCTTATATGGGTGTGAAGCATGGGTTGCAAATGCTGCAGCGAGGAGGAGGCTGGAGGCAGTGGAGATGTCCTGTGTAAGGGCAATGTGTGGTGTAAATATTATGCAGAAAATTCGGAATGTGGAAATTACTAGGAGGTGTGGAGTTACTAAAAGTATTTGTCAGAGGGCTGAAGAGGGGTTGTTGAGGTGGTTTGGTCATTTAGAGAGAATGGATTAAAGTAGAATGACTTGGAGAGCGTATAAATAAATCTGTAGGGGAAGGAAGGCGGGGTGGGGGTCGTCCTAGAAAAGGTTGGAGAGAGGGTGTAAAGGAGGTTTTGTGGGCGAGGGGCTTGGACTTCCAGCAAGCATGTGTGAACGTGTTAGATAGGAGTGAATGGAGACGAATGGTTTTTGGGACCTGACGAGCTGTTGGAGTGTGAGCAGGGTAACATTTTGTGAAAGAATTCAGGGAAACCAGTTAATTGATTTAGTTGGACTTGAGTCTTGGAAATGGGAAGTACAATGCCTGCACTTTAAAGGAGGGGTCTGGGATAGTGACAGCTGGGAAGGACTATTCTCAGCTGTCGTATCTGAGCGCCTCTGCAAAGACAGTGATTATGTATGAGTGTGGTGAAAGTGTTGAATGATGATGAAAGTATTTTCTTTTTGGAGATTTTCTTTCTTTTTGGGTCACCCTGCCTCGGTGGGAGACGGCCGACTTGTTGAATATATATATATATATATATATATATATATATATATATATATATATATATATATATATATATATATATATATATATATATATACACACACGTATATATGTATGAATGTATGTATGTCACCTCACACCCAGCCTGGGTGCGGATGACAGCCCCTTTAGCTCACAACCGAAATACCCGGGTTCAATTCTACTGCCTCTGTTCACCTAACAGTAAATAAGTACATAGAGGTTACTGGAATGTTGTGGGTGGCATCCTGGGGAAGAGGACAAAACAATCATGAAGGAGTCAAGCCACACTGGCTTTCCTGGGTTAGTTTGGGTAAGCAACCCTCCAGGGTTAGTAATCAGAATACACTCGTTTTGTCTGTCTTCGTAATAACAGAGCTCACAGCAGAGCAGCAGTAACAGCCTGGTTGATCAGGTCCTGATCCACAGCGAGGCCTGGTCAAGAACTGAAAAGCGGTGGCGTTGACCCCCGAAGCACCCTCCAGGTAGGTAGAACTAAGACTAGTGCCCACAGCAGTGCCAAGATTAGTGCCCACAGCAGTGCCAAGACTAGTGCCCACAGCAGTGCCAAGACTAGTGCCCACAGCAGTGCCAAGACTAGTACCCACAGCAGTGCCAAGACTAGTAACCACAGCAGTGCCAATAGTACCCACAACAGTGCCAAGACTAGTGCTTACAGCAGTGCCAAGACTAATACCACAGCAGTGCCCCTGCGTACCCCACCCATGTGGGTGGGTGTAAGGGATGGATAACATGGCATCCCCCCCCCAGCAGTAATCTCAGACCAGACAGTATAGCCTTCACGTGTGGTATGTGCTGAGCAGTGTGGAATGTTGTGTGTAGTTGTATGTTGTCTTGTGTTGTGGGTGTAGCCTTCACGTGTGGTATGTGGGGGTAGATTTTGCCGCCGAAGTGGCTAGATTATTGTGCACCACATATCTATCCTGAGGATGGTAGTGGCTAGTTTATTGTACACCCATATCCATCCTGTGGATGGTAGTGGCTAGTTTATTGTGCACCACATATCCATCCTGTGGATGGTAGTGGCTAGTTTATTGTGCACCACATATCCATCCTGAGGATGGTAGTGGCTAGTTTATTGTGCACCACATATCCATCCTGAGGATGGTAGTGGCTAGATTATTGTGCACCACATATCTATCCTGAGGATGGTAGTGGCTAGTTTATTGTACACCCATATCCATCCTGAGGATGGTAGTGGCTAGTTTATTGTGCACAACATATCCATCCTGAGGATGGTAGTGGCTAGTTTATTGTGCACCCATATCCATCCTGTGGATGGTAGTGGCTAGTTTATTGTGCATCCATATCCATCCTGTGGATGGTAGTGGCTAGTTTATTGTGCACCCATATCCATCCTGAGGATGGTAGTGGCTAGTTTATTGTGCACCCATATCCATCCTGTGGATGGTAGTGGCTAGTTTATTGTGCACCCATATCCATCCTGTGGATGGTAGTGGCTAGTTTATTGTACACCACATATCCATCCAGTGAATGGTAGTGGCTAGTATATTGTGCACCCATATCCATCCTGTGGATGGTAGTGGCTAGTTTATTGTGCACCCATATCCATCCTGTGGATGGTAGTGGCTAGTATATTGTGCACCCATATCCATCCTGTGGATGGTAGTGGCTAGTATATTGTGCACCCATATCCATCCTGTGGATGGTAGTGGCTAGTTTATTGTGCACCCATATCCATCCTGTGAATGGTAGTGGCTAGTATATTGTGCACCCATATCCATCCTGTGGATGGTAGTGGCTAGTATATTGTGCACCCATATCCATCCTGAGGATGGTAGTGGCTAGTTTATTGTGCACCCATATCCATCCTGTGGATGGTAGTATCTAGTATATTGTGCACCCATATCCATCCTGAGGATGGTAGTGGCTAGTTTATTGTGCACCCATATCCATCCTGTGGATGGTAGTGGCTAGTTTATTGTGCACCCATATCCATCATGAGGATGGTAGTGGCTAGTATATTGTACACCCATATCCATCCTGTGGATGGTAGTGGCTAGTTTATTGTGCACCCATATCCATCCTGTGGATGGTAGTGGCTAGTATATTGTGCACCCATATCCATCCTGTGGATGGTAGTGGCTAGTTTATTGTGCACCCATATCCATCCTGTGAATGGTAGTGGCTAGTATATTGTGCACCCATATCCATCCTGTGGATGGTAGTGGCTAGTATATTGTGCACCCATATCCATCCTGAGGATGGTAGTGGCTAGTTTATTGTGCACCCATATC
>WNWK01001119.1:210000-305000 GCA_009830355.1 Cherax destructor | reverse complement strand
TGTATACACAGTATATCTCTACCATGCAGGTTATACACATTATATCTCTACCACCATGCAGGTTGATACACTGAGTATATCTCTACCACCATGCAGTTGTATACACTAGATATCTCTACCACCATGCAGGTTGTATACACTGAGTATATCTCTACCACCATGCAGGTTGTTACACGTATATCTACCACATGCAGTTGTACAGTATATCTCTACCACCATGCAGGTTGTATACACTGAGTATATCTCTACCACCATGCAGGTTGTATACACAGTATATCTCTACCACCATGCAGGTTGTATACACTGAGTATATCTCTACCACCATGCAGGTTGTATACACTGAGTATATCTCTACCACCATGCAGGTTGTATACACTGAGTATATCTCTACCACCATGCAGGTTGTATACACTGAGTATATCTCTACCACCATGCAGGTTGTATACACTGAGTATATCTCTACTGTCACTGAGGAAGGCTAGCCTATTAAAAGTAATTAATTTATTTTTGTCTTACACCTGGCAAGCAGCAGACAAACCTGGCCCAGGCCCAGGCTGCAGGTCTCTTAGACCTGGCAAGCAGCAGACAAGCCTGGCCCAGGCCCAGGCTGCAGGTCTCTTACACCTGGCAAGCAGCAAACAAGCCTGCCCCAGGGTCAGGCTGCAGGTCTCTTAGACCTGGCAAGCAGCAAACAAGCCTGCCCCAGGGTCAGGCTGCAGGTCTCTTAGACCTGGCAAGCAGCAGACAAGCCTGGCCCAGGGTCAGGCTGCAGGTCTCTTAGACCTGGCAAGCAGCAGACAAGCCTGGCCCAGGGTCAGGCTGCAGGTCTCTTAGACCTGGCAAGCAGCAGACAAGCCTGGCCCAGGGTCAGGCTGCAGGTCTCTTGACCTGGCAGCAGCAGACAAGCCTGGCCCAGGGTCAGGCTGCAGGTCTCTAGACCTGGCAAGCAGCAGACAAGCCTGGCCCAGGGTCAGGCTGCAGGTCTCTTAGACCTGGCAAGCAGCAGACAAGCCTGGCCCAGGGTCAGGCTGCAGGAGTAAGACGGCTCTGGAAACCCATCAAGTGTATATCACTGCTGATCGCTTCTTAACTCACCCAAGTTCTATTTACACGCCCCCTACCCTGGGTGATCATGGATGGCTAACACTCCTTACCCTAGGTTATCCGGGGTGGCTGACACTCCCTACCCCCGGTGATAATGGGTGGCTAACATTCCCTACCCCCAGGTTATCCTGGGTGGCTAACACTCCCTACTCTTGGCTGTGTTCATTAGTCTACTTAACTGTTCCGGGGGTCAACGCCCCCCGCGGTCCAGTCCTTGACCAAGGCTTCCCGGTGGATCAAGGCCAGATCAAGTTAGGTCTTGAAGTCAGCCATATCAGTCACTAGTCATCAGGTCAGGTCTTGAAGCCAGCCATATCAGTCACTAGTCATCAAGTCAGGTCTTGAAGCCAGCCAGGATGAGACACAAGAGAGACTATCACGCTGAACAAGAGAAACATCTGGCTACCTTGAGGGAGAAACTCTTCCCTTGCATAGCATGACTTATCAGAATAAATCTGCTATGTGAGCGAAATGTGCTGATCAATAAATCAACACCCAGGTGTCACCTGTGGTCAGTCGCGAGAACTATTCTACTGGACCAGGGTGCGGGAGATGGACAACTCTCGAAACCCATCAGAAGCACAGAAGATAGCCCGGTTGATGGGGTCAGCAACCAGGTGTGATGAGAGACTGGTGTGTGGGGGTCAGTGACCCCCCCCGGAACCATCACAACACTCAACACTCAAGTCTTTCGACCCCCGGAGACCGACCATGGACCAGGCTCGTCTGGCGTTTGCCTGTCAACCAGGCTGCTGCTGCTGGCCCGAAGAAGGCACTGGCACTGCACTCTACCCCGGGCAGAATACTGTTCGACACTAGCAACCCCTTACAAGGCAGGCGACACTGTGGCACTGCACTCTACCCCGGGCAGAATACTGTTCGACACTAGCAACCCCTTACAAGGCAGGCGACACTGTGGCACTGCCCTCTACCCCGGGCAGAATACTGTTCGACACTAGCAACCCCTTACAAGGCAGGCGACACTGTGGCACTGCACTCTACCCCGGGCAGAATACTGTTCGACACTAACAACCCCTTACAAGGCAGGCGACACTGCTGATCTGGACAACGTACACAGAACCTTCACGGCTCGTATAAATTCATTCAGGCTCCTAAATCACTGGCAACACTTTAAGAGGCACCTAAGTTCCCTCGTCTTGTAATAACATGTTTATTTTCCCCCTATAATCTACCTTGTCCATAATTACTATCGCATTTGCTTTGTCTGTTTCGTAAGGTGAAGTCCAGGATCTTTCCTTAATTCATGGTATAACTTAACAGAGGTCTGAGGTCTGCTGTAGAGGTCTGAGGTCTGTTGTAGAGGTCTGAGGTCTGTTGTAGAGGTCTGAGGTCTGTTGTAGAGGTCTGAGGTCTGTTGTAGAGGCCTGAGGTCTGTTGTAGAGGTCTGAGGTCTGTTGTAGAGGTCTGAGGTCTGTTGTAGAGGCCTGAGGTCTGTTGTAGAGGTCTGCAGCTCCTGACACGAGAAAATCGGGGGTTTAATCCGAGGAGCAAGAACAGGAAAAAAAAGGCGAGAACAATAACAAGGACAGTAGCAGAACATGACACAGGACAAACCCCCCCCCCCTCACACATCCAGAAGTGGCAGGCTTTATCAGGCAGGCACCAGGGTGGCACCGTGGTGACGTCACTGGCGCCCACACACAAGGGTGCCACTGATACACTCCTTCAACCTACATCCAACACTGAGTTACTCTCTTATTGTTCCTACAGTTGCTGCCACTGATGCTTACCAGCAGCAGCACCAACAATAGCTGCAGCAGCACCAACAATAGCTGCAGCAGCAGCACCAACAATAGCTGCAGCATCAGCACCAACAATAGCTGCAGCAGCACCAACAATAGCTGCAGCAGCACCAACAATAGCTGCAGCAGCAGCACCAACAATAGCTGCAGCAGCAGCACCAACAATAGCTGCAGCAGCACCAACAATAGCTGCAGCAGCACCAACAATAGCTGCTGCAGCACCAACAATAGCTGCAGCAGCAGCAACAATAGCTGCAGCAGCAGCAACAATAGCTGCAGCAGCACCAACAATAGCTGCAGCAGCAACACCAACAATAGCTGCAGCAGCAACAACAATAGCTGCAGCAGCACCAACAATAGCTGCAGCAGCACCAACAATAGCTGCAGCAGCACCAACAATAGCTGCAGCAGCAGCAACAATAGCTGCAGCAGCAGCAACAATAGCTGCAGCAGCAGCAGCAACAATAGCTGCAACAGCAGCAACAATAGCTGCAGCAGCACCAACAATAGCTGCAGCAGCACCAACAATAGCTGCAGCAGCACCAACAATAGCTGCAGCAGCAATAGCTGCAGCAGCAGCAACAATAGCTGCAGCAACAATAGCTGCAGCAGCACCTACAACAATAGCTGCAGCAGCAACAACAATAGCTGCAGCAGCACCAACAACAATAGCTGCAGCAGCAACAATAGCTGCAGCAGCAACAACAATAGCTGCAGCAGCAACAACAATAGCTGCAACAACAATAGCTGCAGCAGCAGCAACAATAGCTGCAGCAGCAGCAACAATAGCTGCAGCAGCAGCAACAATAGCTGCAGCAGCAGCAACAATAGCTGCAGCAGCACCAACAATAGCTGCAGCAGCACCAACAATAGCTGCAGCAGCACCAACAATAGCTGCTGCAGCACCAACAATAGCTGCAGCAGCAACACCAACAATAGCTGCAGCAGCAACACCAACAATAGCTGCAGCAGCAACACCAACAATAGCTGCAGCAGCAACACCAACAATAGCTGCAGCAGCAACACCAACAATAGCTGCAAGCAACACCAACAATAGCTGCAGCAGCACCACAATAGCTGCAGCAGCACAACAATAGCTGCAGCAGCACCAACAATAGCTGCAGCAATAATAGCTGCAGCAGCAGCAACAATAGCTGCAGCAGCAGCAACAATAGCTGCAGCAGCAGCAACAATAGCTGCTGCAGCAGCAGCAACAATAGCTGCAGCAGCAACACCAACAATAGCTGCAGCAGCACCAACAATAGCTGCAGCAGCAACACCAACAATAGCTGCAGCAGCAGCAACAATAGCTGCAGCAGCACCAACAATAGCTGCAGCAATAATAGCTGCAGCAGCAGCAACAATAGCTGCAGCAGCAACAACAATAGCTGCAGCAGCAACAACAATAGCGGCAGCAGCAACACCAACAGCAAAAGCAGTAGCAGCAGCAGCAGCAACAGCACCTCTGATATACCTGGCCCGACCCTGGGCTAGGCTTGTTCGGTACTTTTCTGGTCAACCAAGCTGTTGCTGCTAGCGTCCCGATGGCCCACACACCCATCACAGCCTGATTGATCCGGCACCTGATGGAAATACGTATCCAGTTTCCTCTTGAAGACTTCTACACTTGTTCCAGCAGTATTTCTGATATCTTCTGGTAAGATGTTAAATAGTCTGGGACCACGGATGTTGATACAATGTTCTCTTATTGTATCCACGGCGCTCCTTTGCAATGAGTTTAATGTACATTTTCTCCCATATTTCTCACTTCAGTAATGATATAGCAGATTTGAAACTAAGTCCTCTAAGTACTTTCCAGATATAGATTATCGAGTATCTCTCTCTTCTCCGCGCCAGTGAGTACATATTCAGAACTCTGAGGCGTTCCCAGTAATTTAAATGCTTTATTGGCTCTATGCGGGCCGTAAATGATCTCTATCTGCTGCATCTGTGACACATCTCCTGCCCTGAACGGACCCGTGGAACAGTTAAACAGATTAAACAAATACGAGTGGCAATGGGTGGGTGTAAGTAGGAACTGCCTAGCATGGACCAGCCTAAAATATGTTTTCGAAAGCCTTCCATTCTGTATACTTAATGAATTGTCCGTTTAAGTATGTACCGCATCACTGCCTATCATTTAGTCTGAGACCCAGTCACGGACCTACATTACGCCCATGTCCACCTGCGTGCCGCTAGCGCAAACAGCCTGGTTCACCAGGCAGTGAAGAGGGCAGCCTGGACTCAGGTCGGGCTACGAGGAGAGAGACAGAGCCTTTTAAAAAGGTCACAGGTAAATCACAGGTGGAAAATTCTGAGAGATATTTAACACGTCACATCAAATCAGTACAACATACAAACTACTAAAAGCGAGTAAAAAGACTTGTCACTCTGGAACAAAGCACTCTCAATGTACTCTCTGGAACAAAGCACTCTCAATGTACTCTGGAACAAAGCACTCTCTGGAACAAAGCACTCTCAATGTACTCTCTGGAACAAAGCACTCTCAATGTACTCTGGAACAAAACACTCTCAATGTACTCTCTGGAACAAAACACTCTCAATGTACTCTCTGGAACAAAACACTCTGGATGTACTCTCTGGAACAATGTGCTCACAGAAACAAGACCTTCACAACACACTGCAACACTTAGAAAGTGTTACTACCTCCAGCGGAAACTAGATAAATATATCAACTACACACAGGATATAAAACATATATATGAACTTTTAACTTAGTGGCTCTAATCTACAAGAAAAACAGCAGCTTCCTCGAGAGAGGAGATAAATCTACAAGTGTTGATGTGACAAGGAGACATGAGGTGTGCTGTTAAATGTAGACCGTAGTAACTCATGTTAAGTTAGTCTTAAAACTCACAGGCCAGTGCGTTAACCACTCGTCCAGCTGGCTCTAATAAGAGGTCGCAAAGAGAAGGTAAGAAAGTTAAAGCAGAGGCCACCACAGTCAATAGTTGGGTTTCTTACGACCCGATACTAGCCCCACCTCGACCTCTCCGTCTGATTTGTCGCACAAAAATCATACGACTGCATCATTCCACAATATGAAATCGTTAAAATCATAACTATAATTTATAAAGGGGTGGACGGGTAAGCCAGCCGGAGGTCTCAGTCACACGACCAAAACCTCCAGCTGCGAGTCATACGACTAAGACAAATCCTACCAAACCTAACCTGCATCATTTCTCTGTAGGATATACCTTTGGTGAGTTTCGAGTCTATCTCTACTCCCGGAGCCCGGCCATGGGCCAGGCTCGTCTGGTGCTACGAGAATTTTTATGGGGTGGTACCCATAGAGGACCAACACACCTCCAGGTGGATATCACCCAGGTCTTCCACTGCACCTAGGCTCCACACCTGGTGTTTGAAGCACTAACCACTGCTCCTAGGCTCCAAACATTGTGTTTGAAGTACTAACCATTGCACCTAGGCTCCACACCTGGTGTTTGAAGCACTAACCACTGCTCCTAGGCTCCAAACATTGTGTTTGAAGCACTGACCACTGCACCTAGGCTCCACACCTGGTGTTTGAAGCACTAACCACTGCACCTAGGCTTCACACATTGTGTTTGAAGCACTAACCACTGCACCTAGGCTTCAAACGTTGTGTTTGAAGCACTGACCACTGCACCTAGGCTCCACACCTGGTGTTTGAAGCACTGACCACTGCACCTAGGCTCCACACCTGGTGTTTGAAGCACTGACCACTGCACCTAGGCTCCACACCTGGTGTTTGAAGCACTGACCACTGCACCTAGGCTCCACACCTGGTGTTTGAAGCACTGACCACTGCACCTAGGCTCCACACCTGGTGTTTGAAGCACTGACCACTGCACCTAGGCTCCACACCTGGTGTTTGAAGCACTGACCACTGCACCTAGGCTCCACACCTGGTGTTTGAAGCACTGACCACTGCACCTAGGCTCCATACCTGGTGTTTGAAGCACTGACCACTGCACCTAGGCTCCACACCTGGTGTTTGAAGCACTGACCACTGCACCTAGGCTCCACACCTGGTGTTTGAAGCACTGACCACTGCACCTAGGCTCCACACCTGGTGTTTGAAGCACTGACCACTGCACCTAGGCTCCACACCTGGTGTTTGAAGCACTGACCACTGCACCTAGGCTCCACACCTGGTGTTTGAAGCACTGACCACTGCACCTAGGCTCCACACCTGGTGTTTGAAGCACTGACCACTGCACCTAGGCTCCACACCTGGTGCTTTGAAGCACTGACCACTGCACCTAGGCTCCACACCTGGTGTTTGAAGCACTGACCACTGCACCTAGGCTCCACACCTGGTGTTTGAAGCACTGACCACTGCACCTAGGCTCCACACCTGGTGTTTGAAGCACTGACCACTGCACCTAGGCTCCACACCTGGTGTTTGAAGCACTGACCACTGCACCTAGGCTCCACACCTGGTGTTTGAAGCACTGACCACTGCACCTAGGCTCCACACCTGGTGTTTGAAGCACTGACCACTGCACCTAGGCTCCACACCTCGTGTTTGAAGCACTGACCACTGCACCTAGGCTCCACACCTGTGTTTGAAGCACTGACCACTGCACCTAGGCTCCACACCTGGTGTTTGAAGCACTGACCACTGCACCTAGGCTCCACACCTGGTGTTTGAAGCACTGACCACTGCACCTAGGCTCCACACCTGGTGTTTGAAGCACTGACCACTGCACCTAGGCTCCACACCTGGTGTTTGAAGCACTGACCACTGCACCTAGGCTCCACACCTGGTGTTTGAAGCACTGACCACTGCACCTAGGCTCCACACCTGGTGTTTGAAGCACTGACCACTGCACCTAGGCTCCACACCTGGTGTTTGAAGCACTGACCACTGCACCTAGGCTCCCACCGGTGTTTGAAGCACTGACCACTGCACCAGGCTCCACACCTGGTGTTTGAAGCACTGACCACTGCACCTAGGCTCCAACCTGGTGTTTGAAGCACTGACCACTGCACCTAGGCCCACACTGGTGTTGAAGCACTGACCACTGCACCTAGGCTCCACACCTGGTGTTTGAGCACTGACCACTGCACCTAGGCTCCACACCTGGTGTTTGAAGCACTGACCACTGCACCTAGGCTCCACACCTGGTGTTTGAAGCACTGACCACTGCACCTAGGCTCCACACCTGTGTTTGAAGCACTGACCACTGCACCTAGGCTCCACACCTGGTGTTTGAAGCACTGACCACTGCACCTAGGCTCCACCTGGTGTTTGAAGCACTGACCACTGCACCTAGGCTCCACACCTGTGTTTGAAGCACTGACCACTGCACCTAGGCTCCACACCTGGTGTTTGAAGCACTGACCACTGCACCTAGGCTCCAACCTGGTGTTTGAAGCACTGACCACTGCACCTAGGCTCCACACCTGGTGTTTGAAGCACTGACCACTGCACCTAGGCTCCACACCTGGTGTTTGAAGCACTGACCACTGCACCTAGGCTCCACACCTGGTGTTTGAAGCACTGACCACTGCACCTAGGCTCCACACCTGGTGTTTGAAGCACTGACCACTGCACCTAGGCTCCAACCTGGTGTTTGAAGCACTGACCACTGCACCTAGGCTCCACACCTGGTGTTTGAAGCACTGACCACTGCACCTGGCTCCAAACCTGGTGTTTGAAGCACTGATCACTGCACCTGGCTCCACACCTGGTGTTTGAAGCACTGACCACTGCACCTAGGCTCCAAACCTGGTGTTTGAAGCACTGACCACTGCACCTAGGCTCCACACCTGGTGTTTGAAGCACTGACCACTGCACCTAGGCTCCAACCTGGTGTTTGAAGCACTGACCACTGACCTAGGCTCCACACCTGGTGTTTGAAGCACTGACCACTGCACCTAGGCTCCAAACCTGGTGTTTGAAGCACTGACCACTGCACCTAGGCTCCACACCTGGTGTTTGAAGCACTGACCACTGCACCTAGGCTCCAAACCTGGTGTTTGAAGCACTGACCACTGCACCTAGGCTCCACACCTGGTGTTTGAAGCACTGACCACTGCACCTAGGCTCCAAACCTGGTGTTTGAAGCACTGACCACTGCACCTAGGCTCCACACCTGGTGTTTGAAGCACTGACCACTGCACCTAGGCTCCAAACCTGGTGTTTGAAGCACTGACCACTGCACCTAGGCTCCAACCTGGTGTTTGAAGCACTGACCACTGCACCTAGGCTCCAAACCTGGTGTTTGAAGCACTGACCACTGCACCTAGGCTCCAACCTGGTGTTTGAAGCACTGACCACTGAACCTAGGCTCCACACCTGGTGTTTGAAGCACTGACCACTGCACCTAGGCTCCACACCTGGTGTTTGAAGCACTGACCACTGCACCTAGGCTCCACACCTGGTGTATGAAGCACTGACCACTGCACCTGGCTCCAACACTGGTGTTTGAAGCACTGACCACTGCACCTAGGCTCCAAACCTGGTGTTTGAAGCACTGACCACTGCACCTAGGCTCCACACCTGGTGTTTGAAGCACTGACCACTGCACCTAGGCTCCACACCTGGTGTTTGAAGCACTGACCACTGCACCTAGGCTCCAAACCTGGTGTTTGAAGCACTGACCACTGCACCTAGGCTCCAAACCTGGTGTTTGAAGCACTGACCACTGCACCTAGGCTCCACACCTGGTGTTTGAAGCACTGACCACTGCACCTAGGCTCCAAACCTGGTGTTTGAAGCACTGACCACTGCACCTAGGCTCCAACCTGGTGTTTGAAGCACTGACCACTGCACCTAGCTCCAAACCTGGTGTTTGAAGCACTGACCACTGCACCTAGGCTCCACACCTGGTGTTTGAAGCATGACCACTGCACCTAGGCTCCACACCTGGTGTTTGAAGCACTGACCACTGCACCTAGGCTCCAAACCTGGTGTTTGAAGCACTGACCACTGCACCTAGGTTCCAAACCTGGTGTTTGAAGCACTGACCACTGCACCTAGGCTCCACACCTGGTGTTTGAAGCACTGACCACTGCACCTAGGCTCCACACCTGGTGTTTGAAGCACTGACCACTGCACCTAGGCTCCAAACCTGGTGTTTGAAGCACTGACCACTGCACCTAGGCTCCACACCTGGTGTTTGAAGCACTGACCACTGCACCTAGGCTCCAAACCTGGTGTTTGAAGCACTGACCACTGCACCTAGGCTCCACACCTGGTGTTTGAAGCACTGATCACTGCACCTAGGCTCCACACCTGGTGTTTGAAGCACTGACCACTGCACCTAGGCTCCACACCTGGTGTTTGAAGCACTGACCACTGCACCTAGGCTCCAAACCTGGTGTTTGAAGCACTGACCACTGCACCTAGGCTCCACACCTGGTGTTTGAAGCACTGACCACTGCACCTAGGCTCCACACCTGGTGTTTGAAGCACTGACCACTGCACCTAGGCTCCACACCTGGTGTTTGAAGCACTGACCACTGCACCTAGGCTCCACACCTGGTGTTTGAAGCACTGACCACTGCACCTAGGCTCCACACCTGGTGTTTGAAGCACTGACCACTGCACCTAGGCTCCAAACCTGGTGTTTGAAGCACTGACCACTGCACCTAGGCTCCAAACCTTGCGTCTGAATTAAGATTAACAACACAGGTCACAATGGCCACCTTTAAACAGCCATTATAACCAAGTCATTTAACTGCGCTAAACTTAAAGGGGCGAGACAGCTCCCGGGGGGAATGGAAGGCAATTAGGTTTGATCCAGTGGGAAAGATTGCTCCAATTCCCCAGATTAAGAGCCTTGAAGGGAGATTAACCCAAGCTGGGGTCAAAAGGTGTGCAGTTGAGGACGAGAAGGGCAGACAGACGCCTGGGTTGTAGTTGTCATGGCAACCAGCTGACAACGAGTAGGGAGGGGGAGGGGGAAGGGGCTAACGTCAATGTCAGTCACACCTTTCCCCTCAAGCTCCCCTCCCTTCTTTCCCATATATTATATATATATATATATATATATATATATATATATATATATATATATATATATATATATATATATATATATATATATATAATGTCGTGCCGAATAGGTAAAACTTGCGATTTTGGCTTAAATAGCGACGCTCTTCTTGCCGAATAAGGCAAGCGAAAAATTGTGTATGCAATAATTTCGCAAAAATCATTCTGAACCTAACGAAAAAAAATATATTTCATTGTGTTTGTTTATTATTAAATTATTGTAAACTTATATAAAATATATTTAGTTGGATTAGGCTAAATTAAATTTCGCTTGTTATAATAAGGTTAGGTAAGTTTTCTAAGGTTCTTTAGGTACAAAATTATTAATTTTTACATTAACATAAATAAACAAAAATATATATCTATAAACGTATAAGAGAAAATTTTAGAAAGTACTTAATTTTAAACGAGTTCTTGCTAATTGACCAGTTTTACCTATACGGCAAGACATGTGTGTGTGTGTGTGTGTGTGCACATACCCTGAGAGATGGTAATTACCAAGTGATAGCACTGCACCTGTGTTGGAAGGTGACCTTTGATGCTGTCTTAGCTAAACCTTCACTGTAATACGTGACTATATCCTCATTATTCTACTGAAGTCTGCCTGGTATATCAAAGGTATATGACAGATTTTAGCACCGTATACGAGCCCCATCCCGTGTTACTTAATATACCGCGGTAACATAGCTTTCGTTCCTAGTGTGTAGATGTCACATAGAATAATGTAACAACACATTGATGATGTATCCACTTGAAAAAAAAAGGTAGGTCGTGGCAGCTCCGTAGGCCTACTTACAACCACCATCTTTTCCAAAAAAAACTCCGCAATATTGTATTAAATGAGGCAACAGCTGTGGCAAGCATGATCTTCCTGTTTTAAACCCATGATGCCTACCGTTGTTTTTATTATGTTTCTACATGAAGATGGCAATTTGTGTCTCATCCCTCTTTCAGAGACCTGCATCATGTGAGATGTTAATTTTACTGACCTCGTATGTAATCTCTTGCCAAAGCTCTGCCTGCAGGCTGTCTGTACAGCAACTCGTTCTTCAAGTACCATGAATGAGAACCAGTACCAACTGGGTTTTTCAAGGTACCATGATGAGAACCAGGTACAGCAACTGGTTCTTCAAGAGTACCATGAATGAGAACCAGGTACAGCAACTCGTTCTTCAAGAGTACCATGAATGAGAACCTGGTACAGCAACTGGTTCTTCAAGAGTACCATGAATGAGAACCAGGTACAGCAACTCGTTCTTCAAGAGTACCATGAATGAGAACCAGGTACAGCAACTGGTTCTTCAAGAGTACCATGAATGAGAACTAGGTACAGCAACTCGTTCTTCAAGAGTACCAGGAATGAGAACCAGGTACAGCAACTGGTTCTTCAAGAGTACCATGAATGAGAACCAGGTACAACAACTGGTTCTTCAAGAGTACCATGAATGATAAATGAGACATTTCGGAATCTTTATTCTGGAAATGCTTCCCCAAGCAGAGGCTTCTTCAGTCCAGTGCAGAAATAGGTGGAAGATGAGGAGAAGTTTGAAGTTATCAGTCCCTGGAGTCGATGTGTTCACTCCATCAATCTTTTATCCTGACTGATGGACTGATTACCTCAAACTACTCTTGATTTTCACCATTCTTCTTTGTACAGGACTGATGAAGCCACTGTGTGGCGAAACGTTTCCTCAATAAAGGTGCCCAAGTGCTGTACATTGTGTGTAATTTATCAACTTGTCGGTTCACTAAAGTTGTCAGTTATGTCATGAAACTTAAATTCACATGAATTACACAGAGTAAACATTACTCCAGCCAACACTGTTTATAAACTAAGAATATTGGAACGCCGAGTCTTATTACTAACCGCTGATTGGGCCGGCGTGCAATTAACCAAATACAATCTTCCTCTCGTAAAAATATTTATAGGGGTAATATCTGCGAAAATAACAATCTGCCTTAGAAATAGATATTATTTGGTAAATAGTTTCCTTGTATAAGAACTAAGTAAAAATATAATTTCTTTCGAGCAGGTAAACTCAGTATTCACCCTCTTTCCTGCACCTTGTCAAGTCCCTCTCTCCCTCCCTGGTTATCTGAAGGTTGCCTGAAGACGATTTTGGGGGTCAGCGCTCCCCGCGGTCTGCTCCCAGTCCAGATTGCTTGGTCTGGGGACCAGAAGGCCTGAGTGGAAGTGGTAGAGAGAGAGAGAGAGAGACAGAGAGACAGAGAAATAACCAACAAGCAAGTTAGTGGTGTGTGTCGTGCTGTAAGGTGTTTGCTGCTAGACTAAGCTAGAAGTCATCCTGCAATCCACTAAAATTTGCTCCAAAATCTCGTGGTTAATCGGGATGGAGGTGTTGGGCGGCCCTGCTTTAAGGGAGTTCACACAACTCATGTAAGTGCTATCAAAGTCACCAGCACCAGCGTACACATCTCACCAAACTGATTTAGAACCAAGAAAAAGTACACCAATTCTGAACCAGACTAGTCTTTGAAGAGCTGGGAAATGCACTACGAAAAGAGAGAGAAAAAGAGTGACATGATTACGGAATTTACTAGGTATTAATATGCTGTCAACAGCCCCTTGAAAGTCAATATCACAAGTGCTAGTAAATGTTGGTGCTGCAAGCACCAACAGCCTGACCGATCAAATTGATTAATCAGCCTGAAATGCGACTAGAGTTTGGTGACGCATGAAAAATTGTTGTAGGGAATGATTACTTGTATGTTGGTGACTGATGAGGATAATGTGGCTCTTCATGGCTTCTGCACGTGCCTAATACACACAGCTTAAGACCACAGTCTGAAAGGTCGCTATGACGCTACTTGCACACTTCTCACTAAATGATCTGTCAGTCTTTAACGTATATAATGACACACTCAACATGCCTGTGACACGCCTCACCCAGTACTACTGTGTGCTAAGACAGTCGTACTGTGCTAAGACAGTCGTACTGTGCTAAGACAGTCGTACTGTGCTAAGAAAGTCGTACTGTGCTAAGAAAGTCGTACTGTGCTAAGACAGTCGTACTGTGCTAAGAAAGTCGTACTGTGCTAAGACAGTCGTACTGTGCTAAGACAGTCGTACTGTGCTAAGAAAGTCGTACTGTGCTAAGAAAGTCGTACTGTGCTAAGAAAGTCGTACTGTGCTAAGACACAGTCGTACTGTGCTAAGACACAGTCGTACTGTGCTAAGACAGTCGTACTGTGCTAAGACAGTCGTACTGTGCTAAGACAGTCGTACTGTGCTAAGACAGTCGTACTGTGCTAAGACAGTCGTACTGTGCTAAGACAGTCGTACTGTGCTAAGACAGTCGTACTGTGCTAAGACAGTCGTACTGTGCTAAGAAAGTCGTACTGTGCTAAGAAAGTCGTACTGTGCTAAGACACAGTCGTACTGTGCTAAGACACAGTCGTACTGTGCTAAGACAGTCGTACTGTGCTAAGACAGTCGTACTGTGCTAAGACAGTCGTACTGTGCTAAGACAGTCGTACTGTGCTAAGACAGTCGTACTGTGCTAAGACACAGTCGTACTGTGCTAAGACAGTCGTACTGTGCTAAGACAGTCGTACTGTGCTAAGACAGTCGTACTGTGCTAAGACAGTCGTACTGTGCTTAGACAGTCGTACTGTGCTAAGACACAGTCGTACTTATGTTCTTATGTTCTTATGTACTGTGCTAAGACAGTCGTACTGTGTGCTAAGGAAGACGCAGTCGTACTGTGTGCTAAGACACAGTCGTACTGTGTGCTAAGGAAGACACGGTCGTACTGTGTGCTAAGACACAGTCGTACTGTGTGCTAAGGAAGACACGGTCGTACTGTGTGCTAAGGAAGACACAGTCGTACTGTGTGCTAAGACACAGTCGTACTGGGTGCTAAGACACAGTCGTACTGTGTGCTCACCTGCTGTACTCGTGTCATCAGTGAAGGCAACATCTCCCTTAAGCAAGAGCCCAATACTAGAATTGATTTGTAACTTGGATTTTGCAAGGGAGGAAAAAGTGTTTCTATTTTTTCACAATTTCGCTGATTGCTTTTTGACCTCTCTCCCTCTTCTCCTTTTTTTCTCTCTCTCTAAACACACACATTTTCCTATTTCTCTAACCAGTATTTATCTTTGTTCCCGAGAAAAACTTGAACCTGTGAGGAGTTCTGTGATTCTTCTTCTCCGCTTATAGGGGAAGCGTCGCTCTCTACCTTACATCACTTCCCTTTTCTTAATTGTGTGAGTCTGGATTACATTCTTAATGTCACGACCTTCATTTTATGACAAATTGGACTAATGAATTATCTTAAATCAACAGTATATGAATAGGTGGAGAATTAGACCCATTTGCAACATCTGGGTATGTTTATTGTAGACGTTTCAAGGACATAATTGGAAGACAGTAGAACTATATACAAAAGATGAGGTAATCAGTCCCTCAGCCTCGGAATTGAAGAGTTCCGTAGTCGTGAAGAGTCTGGAGCACAGGCGCTTATATACTGACGTCAGGTGAGGGGCAGGCCAGTAGTAGTTTGAAAGGTTGTGGAGATGTCCTCTGAACCAAGATTCCATAAGTTGCAGTGTCTAACAAATTGTATACGAAATTATCAACAACATGGCTGGAATAAATCACAGAAACTCACACTTGGGGAACTTCAGACGACGTTTCTCTCTATCCTGGACCTTAAGTCACAAGAGAGAAAAAGGAGACAAGACCAGAAAACAGGTGAGGAAGAGAGAGGTGTAATAAGTGACCTAGATCCCTGGACCGAAACGTTTTCTAATATGTCCCAGTGTTTGCTTAAGTGTATTTCTAAACCAACGAGGTACTAGCAGTAAGAGGCTTCCGTATCTGCACCACAGAATTCCTAGACGAAGAATGTATCCTCATACACCAAACATTACCAGACTTCTATTTCATTACAAACTGCAAGAAACATAAGAACACAAGAAAGGAGGAACACTGCAGGAGGCCTGTTGATCCATACTAGGCAAGTCCTTCACAAAATCAAACCCACTAGCAAAAATATTTGACCAACCCATTTTCAGTGCTACCCAAGCAATAAGTTCATGTGCAAATCCCACTCAGATCCAGCCCCTCTCACTCATGTATTTATCTAACCTAAATTTGAAGCTACCGAAGGTTTTAGCTTCTATAACCCTACTCATCGACTACTCTCTTTCCAAACCAATACTTTCCTAAATCCTTTCTAAATCTAAACTAATCCAATTTGAATTCATTATTTCGAGTTCCAAATCCTTAACTCAACAGGCATCAGGTCCCGTAACACGCAGTGACATCAGCTCCCGTAACACGGTGACATCAGCTCCCGTAACACGCAGTGACATCAGCTACCGTAACACATCAGCTACCGTAACACGCAGTGACATCAGCTACCGTAACACGCAGTGACATCAGCTCCCGTAACACGCAGTGACATCAGCTCCCGTAACACGCAGTGACATCAGCTCCCGTAACACGCAGTGACATCAGCTCCCGTAACACGCAGTGACATCAGCTCCCGTAACACGCAGTGACATCAGCTCCCGTAACACGCAGTGACATCAGCTCCCGTAACACGCAGTGACATCAGCTCCCGTAACACGCAGTGACATCAGCTCCCGTAACACGCAGTGGCACCAGTGTCGTCCCTCCTACTTGTCAAATTACCCAGAATATCCACATCATTCGGCGAGGCACTATGAGAGACACTACCGCCACTACAGTCTCCATAACAGACATCACCCAAACTAAAATCTTGCAGCCATTAACAGTGCACACAGGCGTTTACACTATTCCCTGCGGGGATGCGTACAAGTAAACATTGGAAAAACATTCGGCACCTCTGCAACACGCCTCAACAAACACATTTAGGCCAGAACAACGTGTGCATGCAGCATCCACACATCACTAACCACCTTACGAGACACAAAGATGAAAATTAGACACATGTACAACATCTGGGTATCTTCACTGTAGACGTTTCGCCCTCCAGTGGCTTTATTAATACAATTTCAAGGACATAACTGGAAGACAGAAGGACTAGATACAAAAAGATGAGATAATCAGTACCTCAGTCGAGGCTGAGGGACTGTCTGGCTAGCCCAGAACCAGACACATGGAAGTACAAGTGCATGGAGGCAGCACTTACATCTGTCTACAACATTGTTACACAGAATAAAAGCAGTGTAATTATCTCCAAGACACTACAATGAATCTTTAAACATTCAATTCCGCCATTACTTGAGATACCTTCACCTCTACCTACTTCTACTCTTACTTCTACTACTAATCTTACTACTACTACACTCAGCTCCCAATATATATTCAGTGGCTTGACAAAGCCCCTGAATAAATGTCTATTAACTTCTCTTACCATGCTCCCTCAGTCAAGGTAAGTGTTTCTCTCTCTCTCTCTCTCTCTTTGTCTCCTCTCTCTCCTTCATGTCGTCTACATGCGTGACCTTCAGTGTGCTCACTTTCATATTTGCTCTATTCTGGTGATTTTCTCGCCTTGGTTATCCTTCCCACTTGATCAACTCTCTCTACTTCCATCTTCAAATAAATTTCTTTTCTGCTGGTGCAACAACCTAATTGACTAGGCAAGAATCAGACGAGCCTGGCCCATGGCCGGGCTCCGGGAGTATAAATACTCTCGAAATTCACCAAAGGTATCAAAAGTATATCCTAAATCTATTTCTCCCATAAAAAAAACCCTCTCCTTTGTCTTGCCTATATTTCGAAACTATAAAATATTAATAATACCTTATATCTTTTATATATCAAACTTAGATTTTACTAAACTAATATACTTCATTTCCTTGTCTGGGACCGGGGCGCGGGGGCACTGACCCCTGGAAAGGTCCTCTGGGTATTAATACAAATTCAAGGACATAATTGGAAGATAAGAACTGTATACAAACGATGAGGTAATCAGTCCTCATCCTTGGAGTTGGTGTGAAGAACACCGTAGTCGTGAAGATTCTGGAGCACAGGCAAAAAGGCTGGCGCTTATATACTGGCGTCAGGTGGAAAGGGATGGGTAGCAGACGAGGACAGTCACTGGTAGGCGGGATTTCCCAGTGGAAGTAGGTCATACCCAAGGGATGGGTTAGTGGTGGTGGTAGTTGTACAACTTGTCAGACGCTGCAACATGTCATGGAATCTTGGTTCTGAGGACATCTACATAGCCATCTTCACGGCTACTACTGCTACCACTAACCCATCCCTTGGGTATGACCTACTTCCAATGGGGAATCCCGCCTACCAGTGACTGCCATCGTCTGCTACCCGTCCCTTTCCACCTGACGCCAGTATATAAGCGCCAGCCTACTTGCCTGTGCGCCAGATTCTTCACGACTACGGTGCTCTTCACACCAACTCCAAGGCTGAGGGACTCATTACCTCATATTTTGTATACAGTTCTTATCTTCCTTCGGGTATTCAAGTATCCTCGTCAATACATTGTGACAATACACTGTGATTCACTGAAAAAAATACAAGTGTTTGCCTTAACACTAACACTGTTGTTTTCCGTTATTTTAGAGATTACAACCCTACTATAAAGTGATCCTCTTCTAAAACTATCTTTCCAGCCTTCACAGACGTCGTCTCCTGGAATCAACCCACTCTACACAATATATTGTGTAGATCCCTGCCTCTCTCAGAACACTCATGACTTCACCTTTACCTTCTCCACATTTCCTTTAACTCTCTTGCCTTCTGAATTTCTCTTTACTTGCTTACTTTTTGTTTCCTAGCATGAACTATTAGTCTTAGTGAAGCACTACTGTTTACCTCTGTTTCTCCGTGAACCTCTTAGTGACGTGTGTTAAGAGTGTAGTAACCTAACACTAACCATATCACGGGAGGGGGATAGAACCCGCGGTCACAGAGTCGTAAAACAGTGGCTAACACTAAAATACTACAATCTCCTAAGATGGAATGTACACCACCACCTACTACAACTACCACTTTTACTATTACTTAAATTACTACTACTACTATTCCTATTACTAATACTACTATTCCTACTACTACTATCATGGTATCTGCTGCTGCTTGCTCAGCGGTAAAGAATATGGGAGTTATACTTTGAGTTATCCTTAACGATAATAGTGGCGATGCTGATAACAATGAGAATTATAAAACAGGGGAGGATAATAACGATGATGATGTAAGGAAGATAATGGTGAGAATTGTGACAGATGGGACAACAGTTATAATGATAGTGATAAAAAGTGTACAATGAAACAACAACAACTCACCATAATATGGATGGGGGGGAGAACCTGGATGATGATCATCATTACACGAGCTATATAAGGCATAACACTATACACTCACCATATCATGGCTGGGGTCCCAAAATGATGAGAATGATTACAATGAAAATACAATGCATGAGAGGCATCACTTACCACAACACGGCTGGAGTCCCTGGACAATGATGGTGACAATACAATGAAGGGTCAGAGGCAAGAAGCTCTCACGACCCACGAAATCATCATAACTACGAGCGCAAATAACCCCCAGAACGGGTGGGGTTTGAATCTAACAACAACAACAGCAGAATATTGTACCGGGCTCAGGTGGACGAGGAGATGGAGGGAAGAGGAAAAGAATGAAAGAAGGAAAATAAGAAGGAAGGTAAAACTAGAGAGAGAGGGGGGGGGACTCTGTATTATTCGCTTCTCTAAACAATGACGCAACTGTTTGTTCACACCCTCCCCCCACTCCCCATCACAACACTCCACTGCCACCCCCTCCCCTGCCAGATCAACCAGGCTGTGATGGATATGTGGGTCAGCGGGCCACCAGCAACAACAACCTGGTTGACCAGGCAAGCACCCGGAGCCTGGCCCAAGTCCGGGCTCCGGGAGTAGAAAAACTCTCGAAACTCAGCAAAGGTATACCCCCTCTACCCTCAGCAAGTCTTCACCTCCCTACATTATTCACCCAATATACCTAGAACTACCACCTCACCAGCACACCCTCACCAGCACAACCTCACCAGAACAACCTCACCAGCACACCCTCACCAGCACACCCTCACCAGCACACCCTCACCAGCACACCCTCACCAGCACAACACCAGACCTCACCAGACAACCTCACCAGCACAACCTCACCAGCACACCCTCACCAGCACACCCTCACCAGCACACCCTCACCAGAACAACCTCACCAGCACAACCTCACCAGCACACCCTCACCAGCACACCCTCACCAGCACACCCTCACCAGCACAACCTCACCAGCACCTCACCAGCACACCCTCACCAGCACAACCTCACCAGCACACCCTCACCAGCACACCCTCACCAGCACAACCTCACCAGCACCTCACCAGCACACCCTCACCAGCACAACCTCACCAGCACAACCTCACCAGCACAACCTCACCAGACAACCTCACCAGCACAACCTCACCAGCACAACCTCACCAGCACAACCTCACCAGCACACCCTCACCAGCACAACCTCACCAGCACCTCACCAGCACAACCTCACCAGCACAACCTCACCAGCACAACCTCACCAGAACAACCTCACCAGCACAACCTCACCAGCACAACCTCACCAGCACACCCTCACCAGCACAACCTCACCAGCACACCTCACCACACAACCTCACGCACTCCCAGCAACCTCACCAGCACAACCTCACCAGCACAACTTCACCAGCACAACCTCACCAGCACAACCTCACCAGCACAACACCTTCAAAATTTGCAAGGAAAGAGAAATGTACATAAAACCTTCACTGCTCGTATAAATTCAGTTAAGTACCTAAATTATTGGGAGCACAAAGTCCTTCGACCTGTACTCCTTGGAACGCAGGCGAGGAAGACACATTATAATTAATACTCAGACATTATAGAGGGATTGGTCCCAAATCTGCACATTGAAATTACACTCTACAAGAGAAACAGGTTTGGAAAATGGTACAAAATGCGAATGAAGAGCAAAGGCGCCATAAGTACACTAATACATAACTCAATAATGTAAAGGGACCAAGACTTTTCAACACCCACCCTTTATACATAGGGAATTACTAACAGACCTCTGGCTGTCTTCAAGAAGGAACTCGATAAATTCCTTAAGTCAGTTCCCGATCAGCCAGGTTGTGGTGCCTTCACTAGACCAAGTGCATCTAGGAGGCAGACCTGGTTGATTTGACCGTCAACCAGGAGGCCTGGTCTGGGACCAGGACGCGGCAATTCCCGAAATCGTCTTCAGGTAACCTCCCTCACTTCCCTACACGTCAACACAGCCCCATCTACCCCTCACCACAGCCAACCTAACTGGTATCATCATAAGACTCGGGTTCCAGGGTAATGGTTAGCACAAACGACCTTCACTGCCCTCAACGTAAATTAACATTCCACACGGCGCGTGAATGTGACAAATTATATAAACAAGATGCAGTCATGTGGGTGAAATCTCCCTTGCATAGTGACAAAGACACACTCAAGTTCCTGTTTCCCTTAGTACAATGTGAAGGGACAAACTGCTTGCCTGTCACAATGTAGGTCAGAGTTTTTGTACGGTCAGTGGTACTGGGGTAATGTGTTTGCTGCTATGTAGGTCAGTTTTTTGTACAGTTAGTGGTTCAGGGGTAAGGTGCTTGCTTGCTGATATGTAGGTCAGAGTTGTGGTGCTCATGTAACTCCTCTACATATACTGTTGTGTTTACGAGCGTGAATCCTTAATCTGCATAGACAGCAGTGAAGGGCATGTCAATTAAATATTACACACAAGCCCAAGCTTGATCCATACTGTGAAATACAGATTTGCATATGTACTGAGATAAACACACACCCACAAAGAGCCAGGACTCGACACTTGCCTCCGCATACAAGTGAGTACTACCAATTTCCAATAATTACTGAAATTAACCCATCCGTTTCTCATTTTGTGTCGGGCGAACACCTCAGTCTCTCACTACACAAACACAAGTGCTGGAAGCATATTTTAAAGTGTGACCAACACTAGGAGAGGAGAGAGGCGGCCGTGTGAGCTCTCTCACAGTGTGCTTGCTGGGATAAAGTAAACAAACATCAATAACAAGTGAGACAGGTGCAAAATATCAAGTGTAAAGCTGTGATCATCGGCAGGTGTTGTCCTCTCTCCTCTTAACACACCACCACCAGCCACACACAAAATACTCTCTCATTTTACAACTGAATTTTTTGACCTCTTGCTCAAAGCAGCTAGTACCAACAGCCTGGTCGACCAGCGGAGGCGGTAACTCCTGAAGTCTTCAAGTTAGGTTAAGTTCTGCTACATAAACTTATGAACAAAAGTATTCAATACAATGGCAAACGGGCGATCTTAACAATGCAGAACAAGCCACGTGGGGATGGAAATCTTTAGCTTAAGATCTTTCACACACTCGTGCGTCGTCAGGAGCTATGCAATGTTGCAAGACTAGCAACAGATTGGAGGGGAAATTCTCTGAGGCAAGGCAGAAGGTATCAGTGGTTGGTGGTAGTCCACGACACACTGTGTCATGGACTACCACCCACAACCATTACCCACCACCACCAACTACCACTACCCACCACCACCAACTACCACCCACAACCAATACTCACCACCACCAACTACCACCCACAACCAATACCCACCACCACCAACTACCACCCACAACCCACCACCACCAACTACCACCCACAACCCACCACCACCAACTATAACCCACAACCCACCACCACCAACTATAACCCACAACCCACCACCACCAACTATAACCCACAACCCACCACCATCAACTACCACCCACAACCCACCACCACCAACTACCACCCACAACCCACCACCACCAACTATAACCCACAACCCACCACCACCAACTACCACCCACAACCCACCACCACCAACTATAACCCATAACCCACCACCATCAACTACCACCCACAACCCACCACCACCAACTACCACCCAAACCCACCACCATCAACTATAACCCACAACCCACCACCATCAACTACCACCCACAACCCACCACCACCAACTACCACCCACAACCCACCACCACCAACTATAACCCACAACCCACCACCACCAACTACCACCCACAACCCACCACCACCAACTATAACCCACAACCCACCACCATCAACTACCACCCACAACCCACCACCACCAACTACCACCCACAACCCACCACCACCAACTATAACCCACAACCCACCACCACCAACTATAACCCACAACCCACCACCATCAACTACCACCCACAACCCACCACCACCAACTATAACCCACAACCCACCACCATCAACTACCACCCACAACCCACCACCACCAACTATAACCCACAACCCACCACCACCAACTATAACCCACAACCCACCACCACCAACTATAACCCACAACCCACCACCATCAACTACCACCCACAACCCACCACCACCAACTACCACCCACAACCCACCACCACCAACTATAACCCACAACCCACCACCATCAACTACCACCCACAACCCACCACCACCAACTATAACCCATAACCCACCACCATCAACTACCACCCACAACCCACCACCACCAACTACCACCCACACTGAACGTGCGTGGACACAATGAACGTGCGTGGACACAATGAACGTGCGTGGACACAATGAACGTGCGTGGACACACTGAACGTGCGTGGACACAATGAACGTGCGTGGACACAATGAACGTGCGTGGACACAATGAACGTGCGTGGTCACAATGAACGTGCGTGGACACAATGAACGTGCGTGGACACAATGAACGTGCGTGGACACAATGAACGTGCGTGGACACAATGAACGTGCGTGGACACACTGAACGTGCGTGGACACAATGAACGTGCGTGGACACAATGAACGTGCGTGGACACAATGAACGTGCGTGGACACAATGAACGTGCGTGAATACAATGAACGTGCGTGGACACAATGAACGTGCGTGGACACAATGAACGTGCGTGGACACAATGAACGTGCGTGGACACAATGAACTCTTCTCCAGGCTGAGGGACTGACCCCCTCAAATATTTTTTCTCCAAGGCTGGACTGATTAGATCATATGTATTTCACTACTACTTCTGCCTCTGTATTTGACTGAAGTTACCCAACTGTTGCACATTGTGTCTTAATCTTCAAAACACATTAAAGTATCTATGTGAAAAGACTTCAAACTTTGCTCCCAGGTGAGTAATCGAATGAGTGGTGGAGGCCACTTACTATATACACAGCATCAAGAACATGTACGACAGGGGAGAAGCTAGATATAGGTGAATGTAAACAAGGCGGAAAGGGAGGTGGGCTGGAACAATGTGTGCGTACCACCACAGACAATAGTCACACTGTACATGTGGGCGAGTGCACAGTGATCAACAGGTGGGTTTTGAAGGTGACCCATCCTACACCACATACACTCTTGTACCACCTCTATATTCTCTCTCTACTAAATCATTATAACTATGACCATAATTTTTGAAGGGGTCGACCGGTAAGCCAGCGGAAGGCCTCGGTCAGATGACCAAAAGCTCCAATGGCGGGTCATTATCTGACTAAGATCCGCGTCAGGAGACACTTGTCCTGTTTCCTGACGAACCTTACCTAACCTAACCTCTCTCTACTTCTCCCCTGCCCTCCCACGCTACCCGGTCTGAGGCCAGGCTTCCCTGAAGAGTCCCAGTGCTCCTCAACCTTCCTACACTAGTCCGCCATATTTGATGGTCAAATATGTGATGAGGGCCGCAGGTTGGGAACCCCTGCGGTAGATCACCTGCTTAACCAGGCTGCTTGCCCTAGTTGCTCCGCAGGTCCACTGACACTTGTTTATATTGCTCTTGCATGAAGGTAACAAGCCAAGCTCTCTCGCTGTCTACCCTACTGCTCAAGTAATCCACAACTGTAGTAATTCTTACCTATATTTTAATGAAGTTGTCATCTGAGTGTACTGAGTTACCTGTGATGTACTTGTGACCTGTTTCTAGTCTTCCAACTCCTTGTTAAGTTCCTCATTCTGTGAAGATCAAGTCTTGTATACTGTCACTGTATTGTCTTCTTGGTTCACTGTGGACTTCTCTCACAGTCTTGGGAGTTGTCTGGTATAAATTCCATAATTTATACCAACATTTTTAACAAAAAAAATAACCTAACAGAACACAGAGTTGTGGAAAGTTGCGGAGACGAGCTTTCAGTTTAACCAAACCTATAGATGAACTCATCTTACATACACAATTCACTGGAAGGACTGGTAAACCTCATCTCTCAATTCACCTCAGTCACCTCATTCACCCAGTCACTCACCTTCAAAAATTTTTGTGTAATAATATTGATAGAATTACCGACAATATGTTAGGTAAAAAGGACACATGTACAACTAATGCCACAATAAAATGTATTACTTGGACGTGTGTTCTTTTATTTAACGTAAATTTGCTTATGCATCCCTAGATACTGACTGTAGGAGCCTGGGTCACAGGTGAAACGTCTGTCACCTTCCTCTCTCCCCACGTGTCGACTTTGAGACATTTGTCACCATCCAGAATACAAATGTCAGGGGAACGCCTTCCGCCTGAACAGAAGAATGGAACAATAAACAATGAATGACTTGAGGAATAATAAGATAATTTACTAAGAATTTTAATTAAAATTAAGTAAAATAAAATTGTCCTCTGTGGTTACAGTATGATGTTGAGACAGGAGTATCTTATTCCCAGGATGGTCTTGTGTGATGTTTTTAGAAGAAATATTGGTTATCCTGGGTGGCGGTGTTCGTCCCATGTTCTGGAACTCCTGTCAATACTTGGTCGCAGTACCACACTTCAGGTATCAGAGATGAGGAGTCGTAATGTCCCAATATGTGCCGTTGGCAGGGATCTTGCTCCAGTAGCTAGCGTCTACCCTGGTTGACCAGGCCACCAGCAGAGTTGATAATAAAAACAACACTGGTTACGTAAGTATAACATTGAAGAAAGACAAAGGGTGGTATTCTACTTCAATGTCATTACTGGTAACCAGGTAAATCAGTAACACAACAGAAATACTCCTGGTAGATCACCTTACCTGATCAGAAGAGTAGAGGTGAAGCGATTCTCCAATACACACCAGGTAAGGTTAATACTACCAGGAGTAGAAATTAAAACAAATCAGACCCGAGGAACTTCAGCCTCAGTCCGCTAGATGGTAGTGCGGGCGGTAACACGCTAATGGTTCCTGGCTGTCCGAACAACCATAACCCCCACTTTACAAGGGCTTTTCCCTCACACAAAATGAAATGTTTCAACCTGACACCAGCTGGAGTGTATGTGAGAAATATTAATAGACGTTAAACATCCATTACAAGAAGAAACCAGTCAAGCGTTGCCCAGGGTCTTGTATTACTAGGCCTGGGTCTTAGGCCAGGGTCTTAGAAGTATTAGTGTTACACACTACCTGCTGTCTTACCTGGTCTCGGACCATGTCAACATGAGCCTGGGCATTAACGTGAAGTGGATCGATGTTAGGGAAATGTGTTTCAGACCAGGTGTAGTCAAACCATACCACGGGTGGGGTTCGAACCCGCTACCAGAGAGTCTCAAAACTCCAGACCGTCATTACGATTTCGTGAGTCAGGTATAGTCAATATGGTCTACCATCAGGCCGGGATCCCAGGACAGAAGACCCCTCAAAATACTGCAATAAAAATGACTAATAAAACAATAATAATAATAATACAACAATAAAGATTAAAGTTCTTAAGTGAACACCAAGATGCATCCAAATAAAGAGTTTTATCCTTGAAACAATCACCTTCTTAATGCATTTCACTCTTTGTTATTTCACTCTTTGTTCTGCTTCCCTTTCATTCCTCTCTCCATATAAACATTCTTGTTCACAAGAGCCAGAAATTTCACTCGAGACGCAGCGATTTTTTTATTAATTTGTATTAAGAAAACTTTCTTTGACAAGATATTGGTAAAAAATATGTAAGTCACTCTTGAAGCCACTTAAAAATATGTAAGTCACTCTTAAAGCCACTTAAAAATATGTAAGTCATTCTTGAAGTCACTTAAAAATATGTAAGTCATTCTTGAAGTCACTTAAAAATATGTAAGTCACTCTTGAAGTCACTTAAAAATATGTAAGTCACTCTTGAAGCCACTTAAAAATATGTAAGTCACTCTTAAAGCCACTTAAAAATATGTAAGTCATTCTTGAAGTCACTTAAAAATATGTAAGTCATTCTTGAAGTCACTTAAAAATATGTAAGTCATTCTTGAAGTCACTTAAAAATATGTAAGTCATTCTTGAAGTCACTTAAAAATATGTAAGTCATTCTTGAAGTCACTTAAAAATATGTAAGTCATTCTTGAAGTCACTTAAAAATATGTAAGTCATTCTTGAAGTCACTTAAAAATATGTAAGTCATTCTTGAAGTCACTTAAAAATATGTAAGTCATTCTTGAAGTCACTTAAAAATATGTAAGTCATTCTTGAAGTCACTTAAAAAATATGTAAGTCACTCTTGAAGTCACTTAAAAATATTTAAGTCACTCTTGAAGCCACTTAAAAATATGTAAGTCACTCTTGAAGCCACTTAAAAATATGTAAGTCACTCTTGAAGCCACTTAAAAATATGTAAGTCACTCTTGAAGTCACTTAAAAATATGCAAGTCATTCTTGAAGTCACTTAAAAATATGTAAGTCACTCTTGAAGTCACTTAAAAATATGTAAGTCACTCTTGAAGTCACTTAAAAATATGTAAGTCACTCTTGAAGTCACTTAAAAATATGTAAGTCACTCTTGAAGTCACTTAAAAATATGTAAGTCACTCTTGAAGTCACTTCTTCATCACTATGCAACATAACACAGACTGGCCCGTCCCGGGTAGGTCCGTCTCAAATCCAACCTACCCAACATTCTCCACCTGGCTCCCTACCCAGGTAGATCAGTTTGTGACTCGATAAAGCCCACTGTGTGGGCGAAACGTTGCCAATAAACGATCGCATTATACCGCATCTGGTTCTCTCTCCACCGTGTCGGTATCTTATGCTATCTCTCTTCACCTGTGACGGGTGTCCAGAGTTTTTTCCCTATTTCCCTGTGCCAGGCTTGTCTGGTGCTTGGTTGTTCACCCAGGCTGGTGCTGCTTGCGGCCCACGCACTCGCTACAGCCTGGTTGATCCGCCAGGATCTTACACATCAATTTCACACCATAATCTCTGTCCGCTAATTGATGAGCACATAAATATTACACAACAGCTTTGAAAAATAATTAGGCCGTTAAATTGCCCACAAAATAATATTTACATTATTAAAATTATGTAGCGGGGATTATACGGATATAATTATGTGTAGAAGGGATAACATTATTATGTACAGCATGCGTGTGTGTCACCCGCACTTCAATACAGTGCCACCCGCACTTCAATAGTGCCACATAAACCTCAATACATTGCCACCCGCACTTCAATACAGTGCCACCCGGACTTCAATAGTGCCACCTAAACCTCATTACAGTGCCACTACAAACTTCATTACAGTGCCACCACAAACTTCAATACAGTGCCACCACAAACTTCAATACAGTGCCACCACAAACTTCAATACAGTGCCACCACAAACTTCAATACAGTGCCACCACAAACTACAACACAGTGCCACCACAAACTACAACACAGTGACACCACAAACTACAACAGTGCCACCACAAACTACAACAGTGCCACCACAAACTACAGCACAGTGCCACCACAAACTACAACAGTGCCACCACAAACTACAACAGTGCCACCACAAACTACAACACAGTGCCAACACAAACTACAACAGTGCCAACACAAACTACAACAGTGCCACCACAAACTACAACACAGTGCCACCACAAACAGTGCCATCACAAACTACAACAGTGCCACCACAAACTACAACAGTGCCACCACAAACTACAACAGTGCCACCACAAACTACAACAGTGCCACCACAAACTACAGCACAGTGCCAATATAAACTACAGCACAGTGCCACCACAAACTACAACACAGTGCCACCACAAACTACAACACAGTGCCACCACAAACTACAACACAGTGCCTCCACAAACTACAACACAGTGCCACCACAAACTTCAACAATGCCACCATAAACTTCATCAGTGCCACCACAAACGTCAACAGTGCCATCACAAACTTCAACACAGTGCCACCACAAACTACAACACAGTGCCACCACAAACTACAACACAGCGCCACCACAAACGTCAACAGTGCCATCACGAACTTCAACACAGTGCCACCACAAACAGTGCCACCACAAACTTCACTACTACACCAGTTATGCGCTCACTGATAATGACCAAGATATTAATTCCACACTGAGTCATTATTCCCAGATATTTCCATCAAAACTAATGAAATTCCAGGAGTGAATATAGACCCACCAAAAACATATTCGGTATCATTTCGGTCATTAGCGACACGGTCCCGGACCGGGACGCGGTAACGATGGGGGGGGGTAGCATCATCACTCCTGGTTGATGCTACCACAGGTAGCATCAGGGTCTCCTGTAACTTGTGTCAAGAACAGTCTGGTTGATCAGAAACTGTCTGAAAAAACTTTTATCAAGTTCCTTCTTGAAGACAATTAAGTCTGCTGAAAATTATTTTTACATGTGCCTACAATAATTATAAAAACTGTTTTACTATTAAATATTATATATATACATATATATATATATATATATATATATATATATATATATATATATATATATATATATCGTGTTAGGATTCACTTGATCAGTTGGGCAACTCAGCGTGTTGACATATCACCGCGATGTGCCATCACACCATGGTGATGTACTCATGGAATACCAATGAGTGCTTCATATAGATTATGGAACTATTCTCCAACCCAGGTTGATGGTGCCTCATCACCCAGGTTGATGGTGCTCCATCCAGGTTGATGTCCTCCATCACTCCAGGTTGATGGTGCCCTCCATCACTCCAGGTTGATGGTGCCCTCCATCACTCCAGGTTGATGGTGCCCTCCATCACTCCAGGTGATGGTGCCCTCCATCACTCCAGGTTGATGGTGCCCTCCATCACTCCAGGTTGATGTGCCTCCATCACCCAGGTGATGCTCTCCTCCATCACCCAGGCTGATGCTGCCTCCATCACTCCAGGTTGATGCTACCCTCCATCACTCCAGGCTGATGGTGCCTCCATCACTCCAGGTTGATGCTGCCCTCCATCACTCCAGGCTGATGCTGCCCTCCATCACTCCAGGCTGATGCTGCCCTCCATCACTCCAGGCTGATGCTGCCCTCCATCACTCCAGGCTGATGCTGCCCTCCATCACTCCAGGCTGATGCTGCCCTCCATCACCCGGTGATGCCCATCCAGGCTGATGCTGCCCCCCATCACTCCAGGCTGATGCCCTCCATCACTCCAGGCTGATGCTACCCTCCATCACTCCAGGCTGATGCTACCCTCCATCACTCCAGGCTGATGCTACCCTCCATCACTCCAGGCTGATGCTGCCCTCCATCACTCCAGGCTGATGCTACCCTCCATCACTCCAGGCTGATGCTGCCCTCCATCACTCCAGGCTGATGCTACCCTCCATCACTCCAGGCTGATGCTACCCTCCATCACTCCAGGCTGATGCTACCCTCCATCACTCCAGGCTGATGCTACCCTCCATCACTCCAGGCTGATGCTGCCCTCCATCACCAGGTGATGCACCCCATCACTCCAGGCTGATGCTCCTCCATCACTCCAGGTGATGTCCTCCACACCCAGGTTGATGCGTCCTCCATCACTCCAGGTGATGGTGCCTCCATCACTCCAGGCTGATGCTGCACTCCATCACCCAGGCTGATGCTCCCTCCATCACTCCAGGTGATGCTCCCTCCATCATCCAGGTGATGCTGCCCTCCATCACTCCAGGCTGATGTGCCCTCCAGTACCCACCCAGGCTGATTGCTCTCACTCCAGGTCCATCACCAGGTGATGCTCCTCCATCACTCCAGGCTGATGCTGCCTCCATCACTCCAGGTGATGCTCCTCCATCACTCCAGACTGATGCTGCCTCATCATTCAGCTGATGCTCCCTCCATCACTCCAGTACTGATGTCCTCATACTCAGTGATGTCTCCATCACTCCAGTGATGCTCCTCCATCACTCCAGGTGATGTCCTCCATCACCCAGGTTGATGCCTCCATCACCAGGTTGAGGCCTATCACCCAGGTTGATGTCATAAGTTATGTTATCCATGATGTTTACAGGGATACGTGGTCTCACCCAGGTGATCTCCATCCGGTGATGTCTCATCCTCAGGTGATGCTCATCCCCAGGTGATGTCCTCATCCAGGTGATCCCCATCACCCAGGTTGATGTCTCCATCACTAGGTTGATGTCTCCATCACCAGGTGAGCCCATCCAGGTGATGGTGCCTCCATCACCGGTGATGTGCCCATCACCAGTGATGCCTCCATCCAGGTGATGCCATACCCAGGTGATGCCCCACACCAGGATCCTCCATCACCCAGGCGATGCCTTCACCCAGCTGATGCCTCCATCACCCAGCTATGCCCCTATAGGTTGATGGTGCATCCCAGGTGATGCCCCATACCGCTGATGTGCATCCCAGGTGATGGTGCATCACCGTATGCCCCTATCCCAGGTGATGTCCTCCATCCCAGGTGATCCTCCATCACCCAGGTGATACCATCACCCGGTATGCTCCTCACCCAGGTGATGTCCTACCGGTGATACTCCACCCCAGGTGATGCTACTCCATCACCCGGCTGATGTATCACCAGGTGATGCCTCCATCCCCAGGTTTCCATCACCCAGGTTGATGCTTCCCCATCCCCAGGTTGTGTGCCCTCATCACTCCAGGCTGATGCCCTCCATCCCCAGGCTGATCCCCTCCATCACCCAGGTGATGTTCCCATCACCCAGGCTGGCGCCTCCATCACCCAGGCTGATGCTGCCCTCCATCACCCAGGCATTTCCCCATCACCCAGGCTGATGCTTCCACCCACCAGGTGATGTTGTCATCACTCCAGGTTGAGTGCCTCATCCTTCCAGGCTGATGCTTCCTCCATACTCCAGTGATGCTGCCCTCCATCACCCAGACTGATGTTCTTACCAGAAACACACCAGACCGTGCTGCCTCCACAAGAAACAAGGAGGATAATAAAATGGAGGATTTATGGGTAAGACATGCATCATGTGTGTTTTGCCTGGCACCTTGTTGTTCCTTTCCCACCTTCCCCACCACCTCCTTCTTCCATTTTTTTTCACTTTTCCACTTTCCAAACTTTCCCCCTTTAACCACTTTCACACTTTTTTACAAATTTTGGTTAACTTTTTTTCACCACAAACATCCCTTTTTTTCCCCCATTTTTCATTGCCCTCATCTTTCTTTCCTTCCTTTCCTTTAACTTTTTATTTCTTCCACCCATTCCAATTTTTCCTTCCCCTTCCAGTTTAAATTCATCTTCACTTCTGGTTTAAATCTTCTTCGTTAACTTATCCCCAATTTTCTTCCCTTTCCTTGGTTTAACTTTTGTTTAAATTTTTTCCCCTTCCATCCCATTTATCTCTTCCACTTCCTCCATCTTTCTTCTCCATCCTCACTTTCCTCCTTCCTCTCCATCTCTTCCATTCCATTCCACTTTCCCCATCCTTTCCTTTTTCATCCTTCCCTCCATCCTCCACTTTATCCTCCACTTCCCCTTTATCCTTCCTTCCTTTATCCCTTTTATCTTATTTCCCCTTATCTCTTCCTTCCTCATCTCCCCTCCCCCTTTCCCTTCCTCCACCCCCTTATCTCCACTTTTCATTTTCCTTTTCTCCCTTTCTTCTTTTTCTATCCTTTTTCCCTTCTTTTTCCCCTTCACTCCTCCATTCCCTTTTCATCTTTCCACTTTTCCATTTCCACTTTTTCCTTTCCTTTATCTTCACTTTCCTTTCTTTCCTTCTTCTTTTCCCTTCTTTTTCCACTCCCCCCTATCTTTCCTTTCCTTCTTTATCTCTTCCACTTTTATTCTTCCTTATCCTTTTTCCTCCCTCTTCCACTTCCCTATCTTTCCCTTTCTTCTTCCTCCTCTTCCTCCTTCCATTCCTCCATTTTCCTTTCCTTCCTTTCCCCATCCTCCACTTTTCCTTCCTTTCCTTTCCCTTTCCCCCATCTCATCTTCCTTTCCCTCTTTCTTCCCTTTCATTCCATTTCCTTTTATCTCTTCCTTTCATTATCCCTTATCTCTTCCACTTATCCCTTCCTCCCTTAGTTTAAACCTTTCCATCTCTTTTATTCCTTCCTTATTCCTTCCCTATCCTCCATTTCCCCTTCTTCTTTTCATCTTTCCCTCTCTCCATCCCCTATCCCCACTTCCATCTTCTTTTATCTCTCACTTTTCATCTTCTTCCTTTTCCATCCTTCCCCTTTCCCTTTTCCTTCCCTTTATCCTCTCCTTCTTATCTCCCTTCCCTTCTTTTCTTCCTTCCTTTCCATCTTCCACTTTTTTTCTTTCCTTCTTCCTCTATCTCCATTTCCCCTTCTTCCTCATTTTCCCTTTCCCCTTTCCTTATCTTTTTTTTCCCTTCTTTATCTTCCTCATCTCTCCTTTCTTATCTTCCCTTCTTTTCCTTATCTTCTCTTTCCATTCATTCTTTCCCTTCCTCTCTTCCCCTTTCTCCCCCCCTTTCCCTCCATTCTTCCCTTTCCCCATCTTCCTTTTCCTTTTCCCTTTTATTCCTTCTTTTCTACTCTTCCTTTCCTCATCCTCCCTTTCCTCCATCCTCCACTTTCCTTTCTTCCTTCATTACCTTCCTCCTCCTTCCATCCTTTCCTCTATCTCCATTTTTCCCTTTTTATTCACTTTATTCTATCCTATCCCTTTCTATCCTTCCTTTCCCTTTTCTTCTTCCATCTTTCTTTCCATCTTCCATTTCCTTCCTTTTCATCCTTCCTTTCCTTCTTCTTCCTTTCTCATTTTCTTTTCCATCTTTCTCTTTCTTCTTTCCTCCTCCCCTTTTTTTTATCTTCTTTTCTTTCCATCCCTTTTCTCTTCTTCCCTTTCTTCTTCACTTTCTCTCCCCATTTTCCTACCTTTTCCTTTATCTCTTCCCTTCTTCCTTCCTTATCCCCTTTTTACTTTTTATCTTCTTCATCTCCCCCTCCCCTATTCTTTATCCTTCCTTCCTTCCTTCCATTCTTCCCTCTTTTTATCTCTTCCTCTTATTTCCTTCCTTCTTATTTTCTTCTTTATCTTCCATTTCCACTTTATCTTCCATTTTCCCTTTCCCCCCTTTTATTTATCTTTTCCTTTCTTCTTATTCTATTCTTCCTTCTTCCTCTTTCCCCTTTTTCCCTTTATCTCCCCCCATTTTCCTTCACTCCCTTCCTCTTTTCCTTTCATCCCCTCTTCATTCTTCATTTCCTTCCCCCCCTTATCTTTCCACCTTTATCTTCTTTTCCCCCCTTCCTTATCCCTTTATTTCTTCCTTCTTCTTCATCTTCCCTTTTTAAAATTTTTCCCTTTTCTCTTTCTCTTTCCCCTTCCTTCACTTTCCATTTCTCCCTTCCCACTTTCCTTTCTCCTCCTTCCCCCCCCTTTTCCCCCTTTTCCCCTCCTTTTTTTTTTTCCCCCTTTCCCCCCATCCCCTTTTTTTCCCTTTTTTCCCCCTCCCTCCTTTTCCCCCCCCCTCCATTTTCTTTAAAAACTTTCTTCAAAACCTTTCTTAAAAAAAAAATTTTCCACTAACCCCAAAACCCTTTTTAACCATTTTGGGGGGGGGAGAAAAATGTTGTTCTCAAGCGAAGCAAAAAAACAGCGCTTCTGACCACACACAGTAACAAACTTCACTAACCACACACAGTAACAACACACAGTAACAATCTTCACTAACCACACAGTAACAAACTTCACACAGTAACGAACTTCACTAACCCCATACAGTAACAAACTTCACTAACAACACAGTAACAAACTTCACTAACAACACAGTAAAAATTACTAACAACACAGTAACAAACTTCACTAACAACACAGTAACAAACTTCACTAACACAGTAACAAACTTCACTAACAACACAGTAACAAACTTCACTAACAACACAGTAACAAACTTCACTAACAACACAGTAACAAACTTCACTAACAACACAGTAACAAACTTCACTAACAACACAGTAACAAACTATAACACACATAAAACTACACAGTAACAAATCTTCACTAACCACACAGTAACAAACTTCACACACAGTAACAAACTTCACTAACCACAGTAACAAACTTCACTAACCACACACAGTAACAAACTTCACTAACCACACAGTAACAAACTTCACTAACCACACAGTAACAAACTTCACTAACCACACACATTAACAAACTTCACTAACCACACACAGTAACAAACTTCACTAACCACACACAGTAACAAACTTCACTAACCACACACAGTAACAAACTTCACTAATCACACAGTAACAAACTTCACTAACCCCATACAGTAACAAACTTCTCTAACCACACAGTAACAAACTTCACTAACCCCATACAGTAACAAACTTCACTAACAACACAGTAACAAACTTCACTAACAACACAGTAACAAACTTCACTAACAACACAGTAACAAACTTCACTAACAACACAGTAACAAACTTCACTAACAACACAGTAACAAACTTCACTAACAACACAGTAACAAACTTCACTAACAACACAGTAACAAACTTCACTAACAACACAGTAACAAACTTCACTAACAACACAGTAACAAACTTCACTAACAACACAGTAACAAACTTCACTAACAACACAGTAACAAACTTCACTAACAACACAGTAACAAACTTCACACAGTAACAAACTTCACACAGTAACAAACTTCACACAGTAACAAACTTCACACAGTAACAAACTTCACACAGTAACAAACTTCACACAGTAACAAACTTCACACAGTAACAAACTTCACACAGTAACAAACTTCACACAGTAACAAACTTCACACAGTAACAAACTTCACTAACCACACACAGTAACAAACTTCACTAACCACACACAGTAACAAACTTCACTAACCACACACAGTAACAAACTTCACTAACCACACACAGTAACAAACTTCACTAACCACACACAGTAACAAACTTCACTAACCACACACAGTAACAAACTTCACTAACACACACAGTAACAAACTTCACTAACCACACACAGTAACAAACTTCACTAACCACACACAGTAACAAACTTCACTAACACACACAGTAACAAACTTCACTAACACACACAGTAACAAACTTCACTAACACACACAGTAACAAACTTCACTAACCACACACAGTAACAAACTTCACTAACCACACACAGTAACAAACTTCACTAACCACACACAGTAACAAACTTCACTAACAACACACAGTAACAAACTTCACTAACAACACACAGTAACAAACTTCACTAACCACACACAGTAACAAACTCTACTAACACACACATTAACAAACTTCACTAACCACACAAGTAACAAACTTCACTAACACACACAGTAACAAACTTCACTAACCACACACATAATAAACTTCACTAACTCACACACAGTAACAAACTTCACTAACACACACAGTAACAAACTTCACTAACCACACAGTAACAAACTTCACTAACCACACAGTAACAAACTTCACTAACCACACAGTAACAAACTTCACTAACAACACACAGTAACAAACTTCACTAACCACACACAGTAACAAACTTCACTAACCACACAGTAACAAACTTCACTAACCACACAGTAACAAACTTCACTAACCACACACAGTAACAAACTTCACTAACCACACACAGTAACAAACTTCACTAACCACACACAGTAACAAACTTCACTAACCACACACAGTAACAAACTTCACTAACAACACAGTAACAAACTTCACTAACCACACACAGTAACAAACTTCACTAACCACACACAGTAACAAACTTCACTAACAACACACAGTAACAAACTTCACTAACCACACACAGTAACAAACTACTAACCACACAGTAAAAACTTCACTAACACACACAGTAACAAACTTCACTAACCACACACAGTAACAAACTTCACTAACCACCCAGTAACAAACTTCACTAACCACACACAGTAACAAACTTCACTAACCACACACAGTAACAAACTTCACTAACCACACACAGTAACAAACTTCACTAACCACACACAGTAACAAACTTCACTAACCACCCAGTAACAAACTTCACTAACCACACACAGTAACAAACTTCACTAACCACACACAGTAACAAACTTCACATGAACGTCTCTCCTCAATGAACAAAAATAAAGCGACTTTATTCACCAATTTATAAAAGCCTATTTCCTACTAACATTTTATTTATTTGAAAAAAAAACTTTCTAAAACTTTTTTTTTACTTTTTTATAGTTTAATACTTTTTTTAGTAAAAAAAAAAAGAAACCACTGTTATAACATTTTATTTTTGTTTATTTGGGAGTAAGAGTTTGTTGTGGTAGAGTGGTGGAGCTGATAGAAGGAACGAGGCAGCTAACTGCCACACAACAAACATGGGATAGGGGCACCAACAAAAGAATCACCTCCCTAACACGTCTATCTGAAGGTGGAATGAGATTTCTATGCTGGATGGATGGCTCCCTCCTTCCCCCTTCTCTCTCTCCCTCTTCTTTCCTACCAGCACTCTGTCTGTGTCTGTCTGTCTGTCTGTCTGTCTGTCTCTCTCTCTCTCTCTCTCTCTCTCTCTCTCTCTCTCTCTCTCTCTCTCTCTCTTTCTCTCTCTCATTCAAGGAGTCATGAACCACTCCTATAAAACGATAATCAAGTTGCTCATTCCAAGAAATTAACTCATCTGCTTTGACTGACACTGAGTGGAGGGTAGATCATGACTTAACACTGCTTGTAGCAACTCTCACAACACTGACACTGAGTGGAGGGTAGATCATGACTTAACACTGCTTGTAGCAACTCTCACAACACTGACACTGAGTGGAGGGTAGATCATGACTTAACACTGCTTGTAGCAACTCTCACAACACTGACACTGAGTGGAGGGTAGATCATGACTTAACACTGCTTGTAGCAACTCTCACAACACTGACACTGAGTGGAGGGTAGATCATAACTTAACACTGCTTGTAGCAACTCTCACAACACTGACACTGAGTGGAGGGAGGATCATGACTATTGTCTGTATGTTTCTCACTTCTTTACCCATGGAGGTATTTCTCATCGTCTGTGTCATTCCTCTTCTCTTGTTCCTTTCGTTTTCTCACTCTTTGTCACCCCTCTAGAAATATCGCATTTCATATTTCTGCGAGCTTAATCTCTGTGATGGCTATGATGTCTAGCTATTCCTCTCATACTCTTTCCCTTATATTTTCCACTCCTGTTGTGTGTGTGTGTGTGTGTGGAGAGAGAGAGAGAGAGAGAGAGAGAGAGAGAGAGAGAGAGAGAGAGAGAGAGAGAGAATACCCTGGTTGCCTTGGTAGTCTTGGTTGCTGACACCGACCTTCAGGAGTAACCAACGTGATTCCTCTAAGTTGTTCTTGTTTCTGTGGGGGAGTTTTTGTGCACTTTTGAAAAGTTTAAATTGCGAACGTCATCTTACTCCTCCCTCCCTACCTCACCTCCCTCCCTCCCTACTTCTCTCTCCTCCCCCCTCACTTTCTCCCTCCCTTCATTCCTCTCTCTCTCTCTCTCTCGTTCTCCCCAATATACACCAAGTGTGTATCTCGGATACATACATTGATAAGTGCATCTCTTATATATATACAATGACAAGTGTATCTCTCGTATATATACATTGACAATTATCTATCGTATATACACACTGGCAATTATCTATCTCCCGTATATACACACTGGCAATTATATATGCGTATACATAATTTATGAAGAATAAGTTTATACACACACAAACACTAGTTCAATCCCTATCTTAGGAAGACAGTGTCCAACTGCTACTCTACGTTAATGTCCCCTGTATAGTCAACAGACCTTAAAGTATCCTCCCTGTTATCCCTGGCAGCGCCAACTCCCAAACAAGGATATTATCCTCACCATACCATCTTTTATTCTCCGCACACACTATAATTTATCAACACAAATTTCCGAAATGATGCATAATAGGGCAGTTAGAGGTACACTGCTCTTCTTATGGCCAGAACATGAGGAAGAGGAGGAAGAGGAGGAAGAGAAGAGGAAGAGGGAGTAAGGATACGTGAAGGATAAGTGACATGTGTAACAGTTTCGTATCTTTATTGTTGAGACGTTTCGCCTACACACTGGGCTTCTTCAGTCAAATACAGAGGATTTTATCAATCTACCAACCTTGGAGAAATATAATTTAAGGTGGTCAGTCCCTCAGTACCATGGAGCAGAACTCTTCACCAGGCTGAGGGACTGACCACCTCAAATACTATTTCTCCAAGGTTGGACTGACTACATCTTTACGTAACTACTACACCTGCTGCCTCTATATTTGACTGAAGAAGCCTACAGTGTAGGCAAAAAGTTTCAACAATAAAGGGGAAAGTTGGTTCCAGGGGTCAGAGCCCCGCGGCACCGCTCACAGACCAGTCCTCCTGGTGGATCAAGGTTTGATCAAGCAGCCTCTTACTGCTGGCCACCAGTATACGTAATTACAGACTCCCTAACAACATTATAGACAGTTTATGTTAGGGAGTCTATAACTACAAATTCTGGTGATACAAGTAGTTCAATGTACACCACCATAACCCAGCTGACCAGGAACTGCTCTGAGGAACCCGTCGAGTGACCACCTGCGAGGGATCTTCCCTCGCAGCCTAAAGAAAGGCTTCCTTAAGTACCTGGTCAACCAGACTGTTGCTGTCAGCGGCAAAGCAAGCCAACAAAGGTATTATACGGTTCGTTTGACTCCTGAAGGAGATACTCGATCAGTTTCCTATAGAAGGCTCTTACCCTTGTTCCGGCAACACTTCTTACATCTGCTGTGACAAGTTGAAGAGTCTTGGGCCACGTATGTTGACATGATTTTATCTTAGTGATCACATAACACTCCTCATATATATATATGTGTGTGTGTGTGTGTGTGTGTGTGTGTGTGTGTGTGTGTGTGTGTGTGTGTGTGTGTGTGTGTGTGTGTGTGTGTGTGTGTGTGTGTGTGTGTGTGTGTGTGTGTGTGTGTGTGTGTGTGTGTGTGCAAAAAAACAGATATTCGATACAATTTTCAGCCACATTAGGGTGTGCAATACTGTGCAAGGTGCCAAGACTCAGAAGCCAGAGTCCTGGTTCCTTGCTCCTCTTGGCTTGAACGAAACATTATAGAATCGGCAATTATAAAACATTATAAACGTTTATTATATAATAATAGTGGCGGCTTATTCAAACTCGATAACTTTATAGTTGAAGGCACTGGTCACAGACCGGGCCGCGGGGGCGCTGACCCCCGAAACCCTCTCCAGGTATACTGTACACAATCCGAAGCTGGATTCCTATCTGAACTCTCTGGATTGTCGTACATGGAGTTGTACACTAACGAACTGAGTGTCATTTGCTGCTACCAATCAACATTATGGATAAACCAGCATCTACCTGAGGGGTACTGAGCCATCTACCTGAGGGGTACTGAGCCATCTACCTGAGGAGTACTGAGCCATCTACCTGAGGGGTACTGAGCCATCTACCTGAGGGGTACTGAGCCATCTACCTGAGGGGTACTGAGCCATCTACCTGAGGGGTACTGAGCCATCTACCTGAGGGGTACTGAGCCATCTACCTGAGGGGTACTGAGCCATCTACCTGAGGGGTACTGAGCCATCTACCTGAGGGGTACTGAGCCATCTACCTGAGGGGTACTGAGCCATCTATCTGAGGGTGCTGGAGCCATCTACCTGAGGGGTACTGAGCCATCTATCTGAGGGGTACTGAGCCATCTACCTGAGGGGTACTGAGCCATCTATCTGAGGGGTACTGAGCCATCTACCTGAGGGTACTGAGCCATCTATCTGAGGGTACTGAGCCATCTACCTGAGGGGTACTGAACCATCTACCTGAGGGTACTGAGCCATCTACCTGAGGGGTACTGAGCCATCTACCTGAGGGGTACTGAGCCATCTATCTGAGGGGTACTGAGCCATCTACCTGAGGGGTACTGAGCCATCTACCTGAGGGGTACTGAGCCATCTACCTGAGGGGTACTGAGCCATCTACCTGAGGGGTACTGAGCCATCTACCTGAGGGGTACTGAGCCATCTATCTGAGGGGTACTGAGCCATCTACCTGAGGGGTACTGAGCCATCTACCTGAGGGGTACTGAGCCATCTACCTGAGGGTACTGAGCCATCTATCTGAGGGGTACTGAGCCATCTACCTGAGGGTACTGAGCCATCTACCTGAGGGTACTGAGCCATCTACCTGAGGGGTACTGAGCCATCTACCTGAGGGGTACTGAGCCATCTACCTGAGGGGTACTGAGCCATCTACCTGAGGGTACTGAGCCATCTATCTGAGGGGTACTGAGCCATCTACCTGAGGGGTACTGAGCCATCTATCTGAGGGGTACTGAGCCATCTACCTGAGGGGTACTGAGCCATCTATCTGAGGGGTACTGAGCCATCTACCTGAGGGGTACTGAGCCATCTATCTGAGGGGTACTGAGCCATCTACCTGAGGGGTACTGAGCCATCTATCTGAGGGGTACTGAGCCATCTACCTGAGGGGTACTGAGCCATCTATCTGAGGGTACTGAGCCATCTACCTGAGGGGTACTGAGCCATCTACCTGAGGGGTACTGAGCCATCTACCTGAGGGGTACTGAGCCATCTACCTGAGGGGTACTGAGCCATCTACCTGAGGGGTACTGAGCCATCTACCTGAGGGGTACTGAGCCATCTATCTGAGGGTACTGAGCCATCTACCTGAGGGGTACTGAGCCATCTATCTGAGGGGTACTGAGCCATCTACCTGAGGGGTACTGAGCCATCTATCTGAGGGGTACTGAGCCATCTACCTGAGGGGTACTGAGCCATCTATCTGAGGGGTACTGAGCCATCTACCTGAGGGGTACTGAGCCATCTATCTGAGGGGTACTGAGCCATCTACCTGAGGGGTACTGAGCCATCTATCTGAGGGGTACTGAGCCAGCCTCTGCGAACAGGAGGGTTTTCCCCTTTTGTTGCTTCCCCATTTTCTTAGTATGCGATTGAATTTTCCCAAATGATAGATGCCAGATATTTATAATGATACGACATGAAGTCCGAAGGCATGTCTGTGGGACAGTTGTCACGTCACTAATGTTGTGGTCGCTAGGTCATTACTAAATATTTAATGTTAATGGGCTGGTGTGTGTGTCTGTCTTTAATATCTTGCCTTCATCTTTCTGGCACCTGGCACTGGTCTGCCTGATGCCATCTCATTCTAGCTAGAGTCGTTCCCTTGAGCGCTTCTACCTGGACGTCCTACTCCCTTCTGCAACATTGCAAGCTCGTGTTGATTGCAACACGAAAGGCCTATATTTTGAGCTATCGTTCAACTCCGTGGTTTTGTGAATATATATATATATATATATATATAGAGAGAGAGAGAGATAGTTACATCATAATATTGGATAAGTGTGGTGGAAGAGGGAAGCTGTGAAAGGCTTCAACAGCCTACACCCTCGTCTTTTATTCAACCACACTAAAGTGTTGTTGCAGCCTGCCTCAAGTGTTGTTGCAGCCTGCCTCAAGTGTTGTTGCAGCCTGCCTCAAGTGTTGCAGACTCACTGAAGTGTTGTTGCAGTGTTACTGGGCTGTTGTTGCAGACTCACTGAAGTGTTGTTGGAGCTAAAGTGAAGTATTATAGGCAGTGTTGTTGCAGCCAAAGTGAAATGTTGTAACCACAGTGATGTGTTGCAGTCAATGAAGTGTTGTTGTAGCCACAGTGAAGTGCTGCAGCCATAGGGAAATGATGTTGCAGGCACAGCAAAGTGTTGCAGCCACAGGGAAATGTTGTTGCAGGCACAACAAAGTGTTGCAGCCATAGGGAAATGTTGTTGCAGGCACAACAAAGTGTTGCAGCCATAGGAAAATGATGTTGCAGGCACAGCAAAGTGTTGCAGTCATAGGGAAATAATAACGTAGGCACAGCAAAGTGTTGCAGTCACTGAAGTGTTGTTGTAGCCAGAGTGGAGTGTTGCAGGCACACTGGAGTGTTGCACGACTAACTAACACTCTCCTGACTCAGGTGTTTGCTACCTGGGTTTATGCTGAGTAATGGTGGAGGCCAAGTCAGGGTGCAACACCACTTGTTCCCACGCCTCCCCCTCCATCCCCACCTCAAACACCCACTACCTAATTCATACCCTCCCCCACCCATCAGAGATGGTAATAACACCATCACAGTAACTCCAGCTTTGTTAAGGAACACCTTTTAAACCGATCAACCAATTCAGAGAAATGGTATTTCCCAGTTAACAGTAATTTCTAATTTACTGACGTCTAAGTTTTCAAGCTGCTGTAGCTAGTATAAATTTTGAAGCTGCTGTAGCTAGTATAAGTTTTGAAGCTGCTGTAGCTAGTATAAGTTTTGAAGCTGCTGTAGCTAGTACACAGTGAAATACTACTACAACTACTACATAGTCTGCCAGCTCAGGCTGACACACTTCATCACTTAATGTCAAGAGGTTCATCTTGTGTCATGTCACATGAGAAACACAACTAGCTTTTGTTCCCATTATGTGACCTTTACTTAAGAGGAACGTAAGTTCCCCCGTCTTCTAATAACATGTATATTTTTCCACTATAATCTACCTTGTCCATAATTACTATCGCATTTGCTTTGTTTGTTTCGTGAGAAGTCTGGAATCTTTCCTTAATTCATGGTATAACTTAACAAATATTTGATGAGAGTTATCATTAAAGATTTGTTAAGTTACACCATAAATTAAGGGAAGATCCTCTTAAGATTCTGCAGCTGCACACTACAAGTGTTTCTACAGTGTATCACATGAAATACAAACAAGTAACAATCCACTTTAAACTTATAAGCCTGACTTTAGTCCACCAAAAACGCCATCCATTCCTCCAAGAATGCAAAAAAGTTATAAACAGCAATGTGGCCACCGTTTCCGTTAGTCTGCTCCGAGAACTGCGATAACTCATCAGGGTGTGTGTGTACTCACCTATTTGTGGTTGCAGGGGTCGAGTCATAGCTCCTGGCCCCGCCTCTTCACTGATTGCTACTAGGTCCTCTCTCTCCCTGCTCCATGAGCTTTATCAAACCTAGTCTTAAAACTATGTATGGTTCCTGCCTCCACTATGTCGCTTTCTAAGCTATTCCACTTTCTGACAACTCTATGACTGAAGAAATACTTCCTAACATCCCTTTGACTCATAGGAGTCTTCAACTTCCAATTGTGACCCCTTGTTTCTGTGTCCCCTCTCTGGAACATCTCGTCTGTCCACCTTATCTATTCCTCGCAGTATTTTGTATGTCGTTATCATGTCTCCCCTAACCTGTCCTCTAGTGTCGTCAGGCCGATTTCCCTTAACGTTTCTTCGTAGGACAATCCCCTTAGCTCTGGGACTAGTCTTGTTGCAAACCTTTGCACTTTCTCTAATTTCTTGACGTGCTTGACCAGGTGTGGGTTCCAAACTGGTGCTGCATACTCCAGTATGGGCCTGACGTATATGGTATACAGAGTCTTGAATGATTCCTTAGTGAGGTATTGGAACGCTATTCTTAGGTGTGTGTGTGTGTGTGTGTGTGTGTGTACTCACCTAATTGTGGTTGCAGGGGTCGAGACTCAGCTCCTGGTGTGTGTGTGTGAGAGAGAGAGAGATTTAGAGAGAGAGATTTAGAGAGAGATTTAGAGAGATTTAGAGAGAGATTTAGAGAGAGAGAGAGAGTTGACATCACGAGAGAGGGATGTGACGTCAGCATGACCAAAGATGACACACATGCTAACTCAGCACCTCGGCTTCCTGACACACCTCCGGCAACCCACACCCAGCCGGCCCTCAGGTCTACCGCCGGATGTTACACAAAGTACAATTTACCAGCTCAGTAAACGAAAAACATAATAAATTTAGGAATGAGAATATAGGAAAAACATTAATATTTCTTGGCCCACCACCTCAGAGGCCCACTCTCATACTAGGCCTACTAAAATGTAAATAAAACATTACAGAAATAGAATATATATATATATATATATATATATATATATATATATATATATATATATATATATATCTGAGTACGACGGAGACCAACTAGGCCGTCAAGAGTGCAAAACTTTTAACAAGTTCAAATCTCTCACAGGCATGACGGGAGAGTAGTGACTTAGAAGAATGAAAAGGCACAATACCGTGACTAACAATACACAAATAACCTTCACACAGCAGACAAACTTGTGACGACGTTTCGGTCAGTCTAAGATCATTAACTAATCATACGTAAGTTTCAGTCTGCGAGTTGTGTGTATAGTAAATTCTTGGATAGTTTGTTTACTAACCTACTACTATCCCCTGGATGGTTACTGTCTACCAACCTACTACTAGCCCCTGGATGGTTACTGTCTACCAACCTACTACTATCCCCTGGATGGTTACTGTCTACCAACCTACTACTATCCCCTGGATGGTTACTGTCTACCAACCTACTACTAGCCCCTGGATGGTTACTGTCTACCAACCTACTACTATCCCCTGGATGGTTACTGTCTACCAACCTACTACTAGCCCCTGGATGGTTACTGTCTACCAACCTACTACTATCCCCTGGATGGTTACTGTCTACCAACCTACTACTATCCCCTGGATGGTTACTGTCTACCAACCTACTACTATCCCCTGGATGGTTACTGTCTACCAACCTACTACTATCCCCTGGATGGTTACTGTCTACCAACCTACTACTATCCCCTGGATGGTTACTGTCTACCAACCTACTACTATCCCCTGGATGGTTACTGTCTACCAACCTACTACTGTCCCCTGGATAGTTACTGTCTACCAACCTACTACTAGCCCCTGGATGGTTACTGTCTACCAACCTACTACTATCCCCTGGATGGTTACTGTCTACCAACCTACTACTAGCCCCTGGATGGTTACTGTCTACCAACCTACTACTATCCCTGGATGGTTACTGTCTACCAACCTACTACTAGTCCCTGGATGGTTACTGTCTACCAACCTACTACTAGTCCCTGGATAGTTACTGTCTACCAACCTACTACTAGCCCCTGGATGGTTACTGTCTACCAACCTACTACTAGCCCCTGGATGGTTACTGTCTACCAACCTACTACTAGCCCCTGGATGGTTACTGTCTACCAACCTACTACTAGTCCCTGGATGGTTACTGTCTACCAACCTACTACTAGTCCCTGGATGGTTACTGTCTACCAACCTACTACTAGCCCCTGGATGGTTACTGTCTACCAACCTACTACTAGCCCCTGGATGGTTACTGTCTACCAACCTACTACTAGCCCCTGGATGGTTACTGTCTACCAACCTACTACTATCCCCTGGATGGTTACTGTCTACCAACCTACTACTAGCCCCTGGATGGTTACTGTCTACCAACCTACTACTAGCCCCTGGATGGTTACTGTCTACCAACCTACTACTATCCCCTGGATGGTTACTGTCTACCAACCTACTACTAGCCCCTGGATGATTACCATCTACCAACCTACTACTAGCCCCTAGATGGTTACCATCTACCAACCTACTACTAGCCCCTAGATGGTTACCATCTACCAACCTACTACTAGCCCCTGGATGGTTACCATCTACCAACCTACTACTAGCCCCTGGATGGTTACCATCTACCAACCTACTACTAGCCCCTGGATGGTTACCATCTACCAACCTACTACTAGCCCCTGGATGGATACCATCTACCAACTTACTACTAACACCTGGATAGTTACTGTCTACCAACCTACTACCAGCCCCTGGATAGTTACTATTAACCTACTACTAGCCCCTGGGTACATGCTATCTACCAACCCATTAGCGAGAAGAAAGACGTGTTTATAGCTTAGTATACGAGATACTGTATAGTGTGCGAGGCGAGGACAACACAGTACATGCTAAACCCATTAGTGAACCTCCTCAAGCATGTTAGGAGGGTATACATGATCATATTGAACCCCATGTAAACCTCGAAAGGGAGTGAACCCAGCTGATGAGAAATGAAAGGCTGAGGATTCAACAGATGAGAAATGAAATGGCGTGGACTCAACACACGAGACAGGAAAGGGTCGGAGACCAAGTGAGAAATGTTTTTACCTGGAGTATACCTGGAGAGGGTTCCGGGGGTCAACGCCCCCGCGGCCCGGTCTGTGACCAGGCGTCATGGTGGATCAGGGCCTGATCAACCAGGCTGTTACTGTTGGCCGCACGCAAACCGACGTACGAACTACAGCCTGGCTGGTCAGGTACTGACTTTAGGTGCTTGTCCAGTGCCTGCTTGAAGACAGCCAGGGGTCTATTGGTAATCCCCCTTATGTATGCTGGGAGGCAGTTGAACAGTCTTGGACCCCTGACACTTACTGTGTTGTCTCTTATCGTGCTAGTGTTTTAGAGCAGCAGAGGTGACAAGAATAAGAGTTTTGCGCATAATGACAACACAACCTACCGACAACTGCTAATAAGAGTCAGGTTGATCAAGCAACCGCCCAAGATAATAGTCTGCTGTCAGGTCTGGCTGCGACACAACTCTCGAAACCCATCACAGGTATGTCAGGTAAATAAAACTCACCTTTAATAGTGAGAGAGAGGTGAGAGAGATAGGTGAGGAACACACAGATTAAGGGAGACACTGGTGAGGGGACACTGGTGAGAGACAATGAGAAATGCAGATGAATGAGGGGAGAGCATGTGAGAGGAGACAGGGAGAAGGGTGATAAAGGGGAAGAGTGAGGTGTCCAGTAAAGGGTATGGGGAAGTGGTGAGAGGGGAGAGGAGAGGCCCAGGAAGGGGAGAGGAGAGGCCCAGGGAGGGGAGAGGGGAGAGTCGGGGTCAACACCTGAATTAAACAACAAGGTCCAAGAAGGTGTGGGCTGTAACAATGGCGGACACGGGGAGGGGAGAGGAGTGGGGAGAGGAGTGGGGAGAGGAGTGGGGAGAGGAGTGGGGAGAGGAGTGGGGAGAGGAGTGGGGAGAGGAGTGGGGAGAGGAGGGGGGAGAGGAGTGGGGAGAGAGAGGAATGAGAGAGGGGAAAGAGGAGAGAGGGGAAGGAGAGGAAGAAGAGAGGGGAAAGAGCCTAGAGCTAACACTGCTTTGAATGTCGCACAGGTTTAGCGCTTCAAGATACACAGTACAGTACTTAACACTTCAAACTCCTTTTGAGAGACACCCAGCCAGCCAACCAGCCAGCCAGCCATCTAACCAGCCAGCCAGCCATCTAACCAGCCAGCCGGCCAGCCAGCCAGCTAGCCAGCCACCCAGGCAACAAACCAACCGTCTAACCAGCCAGCCAGCCAACCGTCTAACCAGCCAGCCAGCCAACCGTCTAACCAGCCAGCCAGCCAACCGTCTAACCAGCCAGCCAGCCAACCGTCTAACCAGCCAGCCAGCCAGGTGCCTCACAATACTTGTGTGACGACTTTGACAAGCACCAGGAAGACGAGGCAGGACTGTCACGTAGAGATGGAGGGTACCAGGAAGTAGCGTAGGACTGGCAGGTAGAGCTGGAGAGTACCAGGAAGTAGTGAAGGACTCACGTAGAGCTGGAGAGTACCAGGAAATAGTGTAGGACTGGCAGGTAGAGCTGGAGAGTACCAGGAAGTAGCGTAGGACTGGCAGGTATGAAGTAGCGAGTACCAGGAAACGCTACTCCAAAAGGTGACCGAGTATGCAATATACAACTAACACACAATGTATTCCCTGTCTGTACGTTTCTTTGTTTAATAAGCGTCAAATAATGAACGCTCTATGCAAATTTACACAAGACTTTTTAAGATAGATTATATAAATAATTAAAAAACACATTTAGCAAATAAAGCACCTCGCCTAGTTACTAGGAAACAAAAGACTGTGTAAGCAGCATCACCAGAGGTACAAGATGGGCTACTCTCTGACCACTGCTCTCGCAGCTGAGGCTGACATTTCACCTCCTGAAGGAGGGGGGGTGTTGATAAGTTGCAGTTTTATAACTGTAGTGTAGGCGCGCCTCTGGCAAGACAGTGATGGAGTGAATGATGATACTGGAGATTACCCGGTATATTCGCCCGGCCCGGGCCTTTACCAAGTGGTGGCCCAGCCTTGGCTCCCTTTCTCGGGAGTGTCTCAGACTAATGTCTGCCATGGGAGGAGGTACAAGTACCTCCTCATCTTCTGGGATCAACTCTTCCCCAGGCCTACCCCCATTCCCCGCCCTCACGGGGCTCGAAGGGAGAAACTAGGCCTCTGGTCTGCCATCGTCCCTGCCCCAGGGGAGCTCGTGGGAATGACCAATGAATGATGAAAGTGTTTCTTCTTTCTCGGGTCACCCTGCCTTGGTGGGATACGGCCAATGTGTTAATAATGTGTGAAACATTCTGGAATATGTTGGGTGAAAGGACACAAGCGCAACTAATGCGACACCCCATTGTGGCAACGTTTCGCTCTCCAGGAGCTTTATCAAGCCGTTACAAATAATATAAAGCTCCTGGAGAGCGAAACGTTGCCACAATAAAACGTCGCACTAGCTGCACTTGTGTCCTTTTAACACATTGTGGGTAATTCTACCAACATTACACATCCTGGAATGTATCATAAGGATCACTGCAGCAGGCCTACTGGCCCATGCTAGGCAGGTCCAAGTCACCTACTGGCCCAAGCATCGAGTAAGGCAACAGCACACAACTAATGTACACTATTTAGTTTAAAAACACATGAGTGGGTGTTCCGCAGGGTCAGTGATATAGGATAATATCCGACATTTTTGAGATGACTAAATTTTGGGTTTCATTCATAAAGAATTCATTTGGATTGTGGAGCCTTAGTCTGGGCAGAGGCTCACTGAACACTGAGTCGTATTGGGACTTTAATATCTCACTCATTTCTTGGCTGTCATCTGTGTAGGTCCCATCCCACCTAAGCAGGGGCCCAATACTGGATGTTGTTTTTCCCTTAGATTTGGCATAAGAGAAGAAGTATTTTGTTTTGTTTTTCAATTTCCTTTATGGTTTTCAGTTCTCCCTGCGATTCTTGTCTCCTGTAAGATTCCTTCAGTTTAAGTTCGATATTTGCAATTTCATTGACCAGTGCCTCCCGTCGTATTTCAGATAGCGGTGATTTTTATAAGGACCTGCCTTGTATGGGCCAGTAGGTCTTCTGCAGTGTTCCTCCTTTCTTGTGTTCTTATGTAACGGCTTCAACATACAAGACAGTACTAAGTCTCCGTGGTTGATTGCGTCACGCACAGGTCTCCGTGGCTGCTTGCGTCATGCAAAGGTCTCCGTGGCTGCTTGCGTCATGCACAGGCTGATGACGCCACTGTATGCTAAACCTTTCCACAAAAAATATACCCAAATGTTGCCCATGTGGGTATAATGGTGAGTGCATGGGTGGGTATAATGGTGAGTGCATGGGTGGGTATAATGGTGGGTGCATGGGTGGGTATAATGGTGGGTGCATGGGTGGGTATAATGGTGGGTGCATGAGTGAGTATGTGTCTAATTTACCAACCAGTCGGGTCTCTCAAGTAAGGTAACCAGAGGGCAGCCACACCACCATGTACTCTGCCTACCCTCAACACCTCCCTCCACAAAGTCAACCCATTAAGCCACTTAGGAAAGCCCGTCAGCCCAGCCAACCCGAGCTGCTACATATTATGCCGGGGAAGGAGTTGGGGGTACTTTTTTAAGCGGAGGAACTGGTCGGGTGTTGGGCGGCGCGGCACCTCAAGACACCTTCAGGAAGTTGTAAGTCTGACTGACAGTAATGGTGAGAGGGGAGGCAAGACATAAGCGTTACCCCTCCCTCTTTCCCCACCCCTTCTTCTTTCCCTGCTGCAACCTCAATTTTTCCTGGAGGAGGTGTGTGTAACTCACTCTCACTACCCACTGGAAGCACCTACTGCTCATGACTGGAGGACATGCGCTCCATCCTTGCACCAAACACGGGACATGTTCCCTCACACTTGTTCACCTAGCAGTAATTAGGTATCTGTTCACCTAGTAGTAAGTAGGTACCTGTAGGTAACTAATTCTAAGCTTAGCTGAAGAGCACTTCACCAGTATGAAGGCAGTGCTGTTGCCAAGAAGGTTCTCTTAAATTCACTCTTGGATGGTGGGCTGGTCATTGAACAGAGGTGAGTACTTACAGTACACACACATCTGTACAGCCACTGTTGCCAAGCAACTACCACATGTGCCTCAACACTGCCAAGACTTCCACCTCGCAGTTCAGGAATTCTAGCGAGAATCTGTGTTTATGGACTTGCTCAACTCCACTCGGGATCATTGTTAAAAGTGTTGCATTCTGACAGGATTGCTGACCCAATTTACCCCCTACGCAATACAGCAGATAAATTCTACAAGCTTCTAAGTGAAGCAAGAATTTGGTTAGCTTTAAATGGTGTGTGAGTACATGTGTGTACGCCTATGTTTGTGTGCATGCATGCGTACACACACAGTGTAAGTAAAAGTGTGTAATATATGGGTCACAGATTTAACAAGTGTGTAATATGTGGGTCACAAAGATTTAACAAGTGTGTAATATGTGGGGTCACAAAGATTTAACAAGTGTGTAATATGTGGGTCACAAAGATTTAACAAGTGTGTAATATGTGGGGTCAAAGATTTAACAAGTGTGTAATATATGGGTCACAAAGATTTAACAAGTGTGTAATATGTGGGTCACAAAGATTTAACAAGTGTGTAAGATGTGGGTCACAAAGATTTAACAAGTGTGTAAGATGTGGGTCACAAAGATTTAACAAGTGTGTAAGATGTGGGTCACAAAGATTTAACAAGTGGGTAAGATGTGGGTCACAAAGATTTAACAAGTGGGTAAGATGTGGGTCACAAAGATTTAACAAGTGTGTAAGATGTGGGTCACAAAGATTTAACAAGTGGGTAAGATGTGGGTCACAAAGATTTAACAAGTGTGTAAGATGTGGGTCACAAAGATTTAACAAGTGTGTAAGATGTGGGTCACAAAGATTTAACAAGTGTGTAAGATGTGGGTCACAAAGATTTAACAAGTGTGTAATATATGGGTCACAAATATTTAGCAAGTGGGTAAGATGTGGGATGGTAGTACTTGGGTACCAACTCATCTTACGAGGTACCAGGTGAGACGATGTTTACAAATATACCCCAACAACGTAACTCATCTCGTAGCTCTCCCCAGTATCTGTGACATACCTGTGACCAGTAACGTAGGTTCTACCTCCCTTGTAGCCCAGCCTGAAGCCAGGCTTAACTCTTACAATAAACCTGGTGCCACACAGCGTACTGACCTTGTAAAGGACCAAGGTGACAACAACTGCGGAGTGACCTTTATTACAGCTGTACTGACCTTTAAACTGTCAACTGATAACAAAAAAATGTCATTTGTTATGAACAGTAGTGACTGCTGACACCCCCTCCCTCCTCCCTTCCCTCTCTCCTTTCTCACCTTACCTCTACCTTCCAATCCCTCGTTCTATTCCCCTCTCTCAACCTCTCCCCTCACTCTAACTCTCCCTCTCTCCTCCTTCACTCTCATACAAATTTCCTGTATTCTGGCCAAATTAGAATCACTGTGGACCAGTCTGAGGCGGATGATGGCCGGCCATTGGTGCCGGGGAGTTGTTGGAGTGTTGGAGGGGGGCAGGTGGAGTGTTGGAGGGGAGCAGGTGGAGTGTTGAAGGGGAGCAGGTGGAGTGTTGGAGGAGAGTAAGGTAGAGCAATGTTGGAGGTGAGTAAGGAAGGAGTGCTGGAGGAAAGTGAGGAGAGGGGAATGTTGGAGGGAAGTGGTGAAGAGAATTCTGAAGTGGAAAGAGGGAGTGTTGGAGGAGAGTGGCGAGAAAGTGTTGGGAGTGGGGAAGGGAAGTGTGGAGTATACCTGGATGTCCCGGGGGTCAACGCCCCCCCCCACGGCCCGGTCCATAACTAGGCCTCACGGTGGATCAGAGCCTGATCAACCAGGCTGTTACTGCCGGCTGCACGTAAACCAACGTACGAACCACAGCCCAGCTGGTCAGGTGCTGACTTTAGGTGCCTGTCCAGCACCCTCTTGAAGACAGCCAGGGGTCTATTGGTAATCCTCTTATGTATGCTTGGAGGATGTTGAACAGCTTTGGGCCCCTGACACCTAGGTAAGTTTTCTAAGGTTCTTTTGGTACAAAATTATTATATTTTAGCATTAACATAAATGAAAAAAATATATATTTAATCGTATAAGAGAATTTTTTAGAAAGGACTTAATTTTAAAAGAGTTCTTGCTAACTGACCAATTTTACCTATTCGGCACGACATTATATATATAATATATATATATATATATATATATATATATATATATATATATATATATATATATATATGCATGTATGCATGCATACATACATACATGAATGCATACATACATGCCCCGATGGCATGGTGGCTAGCGCTCTTGCTTCACGCACGGAGGGCCCGGGTTCAATTCCCGGCGGGGCCGAAACATTTCGAAGTGTTTCGTTACACACACACACACACACATACAACAGGCCTAGTGTATAATCGACATGTGCCTAGGACAAAATGGTAACTAACATGCACACGTATTTTTTAGTATCTTACTGTTTAAAGTATGTTATGTATGTGAGTACAGTTGTGCTTGTGTGGGTCGAGTCTCTGCTCCTGGCCCACCGACACTTAGCATACAATCGACCAGCATTGTCATGTTCTCTTAACCCCCACTCATGCCTATCCCTGAAACTCTATGATTTTTGCATCCCTTTCTTCAGGTAGCATATTCCACAGTGTATAACTAGGTGAGTAACCCTTAACTCACCAAGTGCTCACCAGTCCCACTGTATGTTTGTCCAGTTACTGGAACGTACCCAGTTTGCTTTTCTGAGTACAGAGGAATTACGCAGTGACGTAACCCAAACCTCCGCTCCGTGGATGATCGTATAACTAACACCTGTGTCGGGGCAAATTTTCCTACTAATGGAAAAAATACCTCGTAACACCATGGCTGAGCTGTCAGTAGTAGTATTCGTGTCTTACCAACCGTTGAGTCACAGCCTTCCTACGTGATCACTGGCCGTTACTAGTTTCTGCTGACCTAGTGATGTCATAGGTCACCCTTTGAAATCCGTGAGCGTCCTCGCTCACTGACCTCAGTTCAAGACAGGATAGTAGAGAGTAGACAGGTCAGGCGAGAAGGCTCTGAGTGCTCTCCCATTTTTACCACTAATACAGTGGTACCCCGGATTTCGTACAGCTCCCAACTCGAACAATTATGCAAGTTTATTTTTGTAAGTGTATTTTTGGGGGTCTGAAACGGACTAATCTAATTTACAATCGTCCTTATGGGAACAAATTCGTTCGGTAACGGCACTTGAACAGCCTTCTGGAACGAATTATTGACGAAATCCGGGGTACCACTGTATATAAGTTACCACCCAAGCTACGTTTGTGTTTATTACCAAAACCATCATAAGAACCCACACGACAGAAATACCTCGTAACACCGGCGACAGGTAATGTTTCCCTAAGTCCCCTGACTACGTACCTAGCCAGGGCCCGGCTGCCAGAACAAGACAACTCTCGAAACCCTTCAAAGGTATACAGTCATACACACCTAGTCATGGAACAAACCACAATAAAATGTCTGATTGCAAATATGTAAAAATATCAGTGAAAATAGGAAATATAACCCGAGAGCTTTTATGTGCTTGCAAACACATCTTCAGAAGACTAGGAAGACGTGTAAACACACGAAAGCGCTCTAAAGATGTGTGTGTGTGTGTAAACACACTGTGATAGAGGCTAGGACCTTGGGTGGCTTTAAAAAGAGATTGGACAAATATATGAGTGGGAGGGGCTGGGTTTGATTGGTGTCGTGAGTACGGGAATAAATTCTTAGGTAGTGGTGGTTTTGATATGGACCTGCCTTGTATGGGCCAGTAGGCCTTCTGCAGTGTTCCTCCATTCTTATGTTCTTATGTTCTTAGATGTGTGTGTGTGTGTAAACACATGAAAGCGCTCGGGTTTCATTTCCTATTTTCACTGTGGTATTTAAATATCTATCCATATAAATATTGACGGATAAAACGTAAACACAAGTCTAATATTACGTCCTGGTTGATGACCAGATGAGTCAGGCTGTTGGTGCTAGCAGCACACAGTCCGTTGATATACCTTTGATGAGTTCGGAGAGTCTACTCCCGGAGCCCGGCCGTAGGCCCGGCTCGTCCAACATAAGCACCACAGCCTGACTGTTGATGAACCCTACGAAGCACTGGGTTACACTTTCCTCGGGAACACAGTTAAGGGTCTGTCGGTAAATACCTTTCCTATGATTCGAGTACAAATTTTCCCAGATCTCTTGACTGAAAAAATATTTTTCTTGAGGGCAGTGAGGGTAATTAACTGTATCATCGTCTACCAGTGATGTGCAATACCGTCATGATGATAAATCTGACACATGTGCGACATCTGGGTATCTTGTAGACGTTTCACCGTCCAGTGGTTGGCGAAACGTCTACAAGTAAAGATACCCAGATGTCGCACATGTGTCTAATTCACCAGATGTATCCTCGTCTAACTTCTGGACTCTCCCAGCTAAGGGTGACAATACCTGGTATAAGAGCCCATCCTGTGTGACGGTAGACAAAGAAAGTACAGCAAGCTTTTGTTCCCACAATGTAACTATCATACAGAATAACTACACACTGTGGGTGTTCCCACAATGTAACTACCATACAGAATAACTACACACTGTGGGTGTTCCCACAATGTAACTATCATACAGAATAACTACACACTGTGGGTGTTCCCACAATGTAACTACCATACAGAATAACTACACACTGTGGGTGTTCCCACAATGTAACTATCATACAGAATAACTACACACTGTGGGTGTTCCCACAATGTAACTACCATACAGAATAACTACACACTGTGGGTGTTCCCACAATGTAACTATCATACAGAATAACTACACACTGTGGGTGTTCCCACAATGTAACTATCATACAGAATAACTACACACTGTGGGTGTTCCCACAATGTAACTATCATACAGAATAACTACACACTGTGGGTGTTCCCACAATGTAACTATCATACAGAATAACTACACACTGTGGAGTGTTCCCACAATGTAACTATCATACAGAATAACTACACACTGTGGTGTTCCCACAATGTAACTACCATACAGAATAACTACACACTGTGGGTGTTCCCACAATGTAACTATCATACAGAATAACTACACACTGTGGGTGTTCCCACAATGTAACTACCATACAGAATAACTACACACTGTGGGTGTTCCCACAATGTAACTATCATACAGAATAACTACACACTGTGGGTGTTCCCACAATGTAACTATCATACAGAATAACTACACACTGTGGGTGTTCCCACAATGTAACTACCATACAGAATAACTACACACTGTGGTTATTTAAAGATATTTTACAGACGGTTTAAATTCCTACATTTTTTTAAATACTACATTTTTATTTTAATATACTTTTATAAAAGGTAGTGCCGGAGCCAGATTATATCGAAAGTTTTTTCGTGTCTTCTTGATAGCGGGAATGCAATGATAAGGTCTTCGGAGGCTTCTTACTTTATTTATAATAAAGGGTGGGTACACAGGCTGTGTGTTTGTGGCCCATGGCCCGGCAGGGCCACGCCCTCGAGAGAGAGAAGAGTAGGCCTTGTTACTCTAGTGGGAGCTGCTGCGTGAGTGAGAAAGGAACATGGTGGAGCTGACTGAAGTGAGTATAGGCCTATAGGTGGCAGCACAAGCATGGCGCGAAATATGAACTCAGCTGGCAGACAGCATGGGCTGTCTATGCAGACAGTACAGGCTGTCTACAAGATCATAGCTACCATTGAAGCTGTGTATAGTGTTTGTCTTCTGTCTTACGACAGAAGAAGTACTTAAAGTCTCTATGGTTCGTCTGTGTCGGTAGTTGTGTGTTCCCTCCTGGCTACCTCTCCTTGCCTGCGTGTGTTTAGCAAGCGTTCCAAGGGACGCTTAGCAAGCGTCCCTTGGAAGAAATTATTGCATACACAAATTTTCGCTTGCCTTACTCGGCAAGAAAAGCGTTGCTTAAGGCAAAATCGTAAGTTTTACCTATTCGGCACGACATATATACACATGCATACAAAACAACACACACAACACCCCACACACAGTACCTGTGTGACTACAGAGGTGTATATATATATATATATATGGAGGGACGGAAGGGAGGGTTGCTGGAGCCAGACACTGAACGTGTTTAAATGACTTTTTTACAAGTAGATAGCTTCCTGGTGCGTCACGGAGGAGGGGAAGGAGAGAGAGAGAGAGAGAGAGAGAGAGAGAGAGAGAGAGAGAAAGAGAAGGGGGAATGGGAGAGCAGCAAGACTCATACGAGACAGGGAAGGGGAAAGATAAAAATAGGGAATCAGTTCTTCCAACACGCACATGTGCGTGGTCACACGCATGTATACATAACCTAACGACCTTGGAGAAGGAAAAAAAAAAAGACTTGCTTCGCAGCTAGGCCTAAGGCTAAACTTCTCTCTTGATTGCCTGCTCAACTAGGTTCTTGCTGCTAGACGCCTCCAGGACTACGTGGCTACTACAACACGGGTGACCACCACTGTCCAGGTGCTCATATATAGGCTACTTATATAAATACAGTAATTACAACGTTCATAAATTTTAAGAGGAAATGATATGGAGATGGTAGACTATAGACTGACTGAACTACCAACACCAGGGAAGACACAGGTAGAAGCTGAAGCCACACTTCAGTCAGAGGGCTGTCAGTTCAGGCACGCTGACAGTTCAGGCACGCTGTCAGTTCAGGCACGCTGACAGTTCAGGCACGCTGACAGTTCAGGCACGCTGTCAGTTCAGGCACGCTGACAGTTCAGGCACGCTGTCAGTTCAGGCACGCTGACAGTTCAGGCACGCTGACAGTTCAGGCACGCTGTCAGTTCAGGCACGCTGACAGTTCAGGCACGCTGACAGTTCAGGCACGCTGTCAGTTCAGGCACGCTGACAGTTCAGGCACGCTGACAGTTCAGGCACGCTGACAGTTCAGGCACGCTGACAGTTCAGGCACGCTGACAGTTCAGGCACGCTGACAGTTCAGGCACGCTGTCAGTTCAGGCACGCTGACAGTTCAGGCACGCTGACAGTTCAGGCACGCTGACAGTTCAGGCACGCTGACAGTTCAGGCACGCTGACAGTTCAGGCACGCTGACAGTTCAGGCACGCTGTCAGTTCAGGCACGCTGACAGTTCAGGCACGCTGACAGTTCAGACACGCTGACAGTTCAGGCACGCTGTCAGTTCAGGCACGCTGTCAGTTCAGGCACGCTGACAGTTCAGGCACGCTGACAGTTCAGGCACGCTGACAGTTCAGGCACGCTGACAGTTCAGGCACGCTGACAGTTCAGGCACGCTGACAGTTCAGGCACGCTGACAGTTCAGGCACGCTGTCAGTTCAGGCACGCTGTCAGTTCAGGCACGCTGTCAGTTCAGGCACGCTGACAGTTCAGGCACGCTGACAGTTCAGGCACGCTGACAGTTCAGGCACGCTGACAGTTCAGGCACGCTGACAGTTCAGGCACGCTGACAGTTCAGGCACGCTGACAGTTCAGGCACGCTGACAGTTCAGGCACGCTGACAGTTCAGGCACGCTGACAGTTCAGGCACGCTGACAGTTCAGGCACACTGACAGTTCAGGCACGCTGTCAGTTCAGGCACACTGACAGTTCAGGCACACTGACAGTTCAGGCACGCTGACAGTTCAGGCACGCTGACAGTTCAGGCACGCTGTCAGTTCAGGCACTCCTTCTTTAGTAAAGTAGTATGAGGTGGATGAAGTATAAATCAGTTTTAGACAGACACTTTAATGTCTAAAATAGAGCTTAGACTGTTCATGGCTAAGTGGTGAACTGGCTACATGCAGCCTTAATGATCCTGGTGTAGTCGATAGGAATAAAACTTAATAAACCAAATTCCATGCACAGTTGCAACTGTACAGAATAAGGTCCAAGAAAGCAGTAATCATTACAGTCAGCTGACGACCATTAAAGGTCAAGGTCAGGAGGCAGAACTACACCCTGGAAACAAATTAGTGAATACATATCAGTGTTATCTGTTAACAATTCCTGACATCATCGCGGGGGGGGGGGTGATGTTAGGAATAGCGACATTATAACAACATACTGGAGTGAAAGATATTAGAGAAAGTGCAAAATAAACAAAGTGAAAAGCTGCAGTGCAGTGGGCACAATAAGGGAACACTGTATCAACATCCGTGGTCCCAGACTATTCAACATCTTATCAGATAATATCAGAAACACTGCTGGAACAAATGTAGAAGTCTTCAAGAGGAAACTGGACAAGTATCTTCCCCAAGTGCCAAACAACCAGGCAGTGATGGATATGTGAACCACCAGATGCAACAGCCTGGTTGACCAGGCAAATACCAGACAAGCCTGGCTCTTAGCAGGGCTCAGAGAGTAGAAAAACTCTCTGAACTCAAAGGTATATCAAAGGTAAGTATAAGTTTGAAAGATTTACCGGCCATCTTCCATGTCCACGAGACAACTCAAAGGTCACCAATACTGCCAGAGTTCAAAACATTTAACTCTGATCCCAAACATTCACAACAAAACGGTCGAGCAACATTTAACTTTGGTCCCATACATTCACAACAAGACGGTCGGGCAACATTTAACATTGGTCCCATACATTCACAAGACAGCAGAACAACACAACATTTTAACCACGACAAAAGTGAGTGTGGAACCCGAGGAACCACGCAGGGAACCGGAAACACCGACCAAAACAAATGTAGATGGAGGCAGTAATGAAGACTGGCACTGAAGAATGACAAAAGAATGATAGAAGAGAAACGGGAGGCACTTGACCTTTTCAACATTACTTTTTGAACACGTTGTTGCTTGTAGCACTAACAACCTGATTAATCAGACCTTCAACCAAGTCTGGTGTGGTACTAGACTGAGGGGAAGATGATTCCACAACAGGTAAGAAGGTAGGTAGTGTTTACCATCAGCATCAGCACTAGCACCACCAGCGACAGCACCATCAGCATCAGCACTAGCACCACCAGCGACAGCACCATCAGCATCAGCACTAGCACCACCAGCGACAGCACCATCAGCACCAGCAACAGCTGAGGGAGGGTAGCAAGTGGAACAGAGTTGGGAGAGAGAGAGTCGAGTGAGTGACAACAAAATGTGTAGTAAGCGGTGGAGGCGTCTACCTGAGCTTCAGGGTGTCTCAGGCAGCCCTCACCTCACACTGAAGACACCATACGTCGTCCACACCACCACCACAAACACCACAGGCAGGAAAAACACCAGTACCACCAGCACCAGGGCTATATATTAAGTAAGCACATGCCAAGGTCACTACCTCATCTCTTCCAACACCTATTACCACACACACACAATAAATATATATATATATATATATATATATATATATATATATATATATATATATATATATATATATAATGTCGTCCCGAATAGGTAAAATTGGTCAATAAGCAAGAACCCATCTGAGCGAGGCCAGCGGAAGGCCTCGCTCAGATGGCCCGTTCAAAAATAACTGTTACGATTACAACAAGCATTCATAGCATTTTGACAGATAATTCTTGAAGTGTTAAATCCACTTTACTCTCAAGGCTTTTTCCGATAATTTTATATCATCCCTTGTCAACGAAACTGACCTAGAGTGTAAATGGTCGTCCCTCTCGCCTTGTTTTTAAAAGTAATCACAATAGACGCCATCTTTCATGTGTTTACTAGTTTGCCTTCTAGTGAAATCCTGATAAATTTCCAAAGTGACTAACTTAACTCATCAGCTCACAGTTTTTAGAACCACTAACCTAACTCATCAGCACACTGTTTTAAGAACCACTAACCTAACTCATCAGCTCACAGTTTTAAGAACCACTAACCTAACTCATCAGCTCACAGTTTTAAGAACCACTAACCTAACTCATCAGCTCACAGTTTTAAGAACCACTAACCTAACTCATCAGCTCACAGTTTTTAGAACCACTAACCTAACTCATCAGCACATTGTTTTAAGAACCACTAACCTAACTCATCAGCACACTGTTTTAAGAACCACTAACCTAACTCATCAGCTCACAGTTTTAAGAACCACTAACCTAACTCATCAGCTCACAGTTTTAAGAACCAACTAACCTAACTCATCAGCTCACAGTTTTAAGAACCACTAACCTAACTCATCAGCTCACGTTTAAGAAACCACTAACCTAAGTCATCAACCGTTTTAAACCATTTAACCAAAACACCATTTTTAGTAACCGTGACTAACCTACTCATTTACTCACCTCGCAGCACCATGCTCTCCATCTAGTTCTGAGTCCTTCATCAAACCTCTTGTATTCAAACATCAATTTTATTTAAAAATTTTCAACTTGAAAAAACTATTTTTGAGCCGTCACTTCGAATCCTTATTCACTCTCTCCCACATTTCTCCATCTACTTCGTGACGGTCCTCACAATTATGGCTTCGTATTCCTATATTGATTGCAAGCTCCAGACTTTTCCACCTCTCTTGTCTACTTTCCTTTCAAATCTCCTTTCTTCTTCTCCAATATTCTATTTACCACTCAAGTTTTTTAAGTTTGGGGGCTTGCTTACCTATAGATCCTAAGCCCAGACTTTTTATATCTCCAACACCTTCCTAAATCATCCTCATTAACAATATTCCTATTTACACAAAGGTTAAGGTCAGATCTCAATACACTATAACACTGATATAGATATTAATGGAAAGGACCAGACACTCACAGCAGCCTCAAAAACAGAATATAGCAGCAACAAGGAAGGGTCAGACACCACAACAGCCTCAACACAGAATATAGCAGCAACAAGGAAGGACCAGACACTCACAACAGCCTCAACACAGAATATAGCAGCAACAAGGAAGGGCCAGACACACACAACAGCCTCACCACAGAATATAGCAGCAACAAGGAAGGGCCAGACACTCACAACAGCCTCAACACAGAATATAGCAGCAACAAGGAAGGACCAGACACTCACAACAGCCTCAACACAGAATATAGCAGCAACAAGGAAGGACCAGACACTCACAACAGCCTCACCACAGAATATAGCAGCAACAAGGAAGGGCCAGACACTCACAACAGCCTCAACACAGAATATAGCAGCAACAAGGAAGGGCCAGACACTCACAACAGCCTCACCACAGAATATAGCAGCAACAAGGAAGGGCCAGACACTCACAACAGCCTCACCACAGAATATAGCAGCAACAAGGAAGGGCCAGACACTCACAACAGCCTCCTCACAGAATATAGCAGCAACAAGGAAGGGCCAGACACTCACAACAGCCTCACCACAGAATATAGCAGCAACAAGGAAGGGCCAGACACTCACAACAGCCTCCTCACAGAATATAGCAGCAACAAGGAAGGACCAGACACTCACAACAGCCTCACCACAGAATATAGCAGCAACAAGGAAGGTCCAGACACTCACAACAGCCTCCTCACAGAATATAGCAGCAACAAGGAAGGACCAGACACTCACAACAGCCTCACCACAGAATATAGCAGCAACAAGGAAGGTCCAGACACTCACAACAGCCTCACCACAGAATATAGCAGCAACAAGGAAGGGCCAGACACTCACAACAGCCTCACCACAGAATATAGCAGCAACAAGGAAGGGTCCAGACACTCACAACAGCCTCACCACAGAATATAGCAGCAACAAGGAAGGGCCAGACACTCACAACAGCCTCACCACAGAATATAGCAGCAACAAGGAAGGGCCAGACACTCACAACAGCCTCACCACAGAATATAGCAGCAACAAGGAAGGGCCAGACACTCACAACAGCCTCACCACAGAATATAGCAGCAACAAGGAAGGGTCAGACACTCACAACAGCCTCACCACAGAATATAGCAGCAACAAGGAAGGACCAGACACTCACAACAGCCTCACCACAGAATATAGCAGCAACAAGGAAGGGCCAGACACTCACAACAGCCTCACCACAGAATATAGCAGCAACAAGGAAGGGTCAGACACTCACAACAGCCTCAACACAGAATATAGCAGCAACAAGGAAGGGTCAGACACTCACAACAGCCTCACCACAGAATATAGCAGCAACAAGGAAGGACTCAGACACTCACAACAGCCTCACACAGAATTCAGCAACATGGAAGGGCAGACACTCAAAAGTGCACCAGAATATAGCAGCAACAAGGAAGGGCCAAACTCACAAAACAGTTCCAGAAAAGGATATGAAGACGGAGACAGTACAGCTCAAAGATAATATAGAGACAACGGGAGGAATAGGATTCACTCTGGAGAACAGTGCGAGGGAGAGAGATAGTAGGGAGGACAAGGAGGCAGGAGGCAAAATGAGAGAATGTAGGACAATGGAAATGAGAGGATAATAGTGGAGGACAAGTGGAGAGGCATGAAGGATAATGAGTGAGGACAAGGTGGGAGAGAATGAGAGGGATAATAGTGGAGGACAAGGAAGATGGAGGGATAATAGTGGAGACAAGGTGGGAGGAATGAGAGGGATAATGAGTGGAGGACAAGGGGAGGCATGAGAGGGATAATGAGTGGAGGACAAGGTGGAGGAATGAGAGGGATAATGAGTGGAGAGACAAGGGGGAGGAATGAGAGGATAATGAGTGGAGGAACAAGGTGGGAGGAATGAGAGGGATAATGAGTGGAGGACAAGGGGAGGAATGAGAGGATAATGAGTGGAGGACAAGGTGGAGGAATGAGAGGATAATAGTGAGGACAAGGGAAATGAGAGATAATGAGAGAGGAAAAGGTGGAGGAATGAGAGGGATAATGAGGGAGGACAAGGGGGAGGCATGAGAGGATAATGAGTGGAGGACAAGGTGGGAGGAATGAGAGGATAATGAGTGGAGGACAAGGGGGAGGCATGAGAGGGATAATGAGTGGAGAACAAGGTGGGAGGAATGAGAGGGATAATGAGTGGAGGACAAGGTGGGAGGAATGAGAGGGATAATGAGTGGAGGACAAGGTGGGAGGAATGAGAGGGATAATGAGTGGAGGACAAGGGGGAGGCATGAGAGGGATAATGAGTGGAGGACAAGGTGGGAGGAATGAGAGGGATAATGAGTGGAGGACAAGGGGGGAGGCATGAGAGGGATAATGAGTGGAGGACAAGGTGGGAGGAATGAGAGGGATAATGAGTGGAGGACAAGGGGGGAGGAATGAGAGGGATAATTAGTGGAGGACAAGGTGGAGGAATGAGAGGGATAATGAGTGGAGGACAAGGGGGAGGCATGAGAGGGATAATAGTGGAGGACAAGGTGAGGAATGAGAGGGATAATGAGTGGAGGACAAGGGGAGGCATGAGAGGGATAATGAGTGGAGGACAAGGTGGAGAATGAGAGGATAATAGGATGGACGACAGGGAGGACATGAGGTGAGATAATAAGTGTGGACAAGGTAGTGAAGAGTGAAGAGATCTGACTAGGATGTGACAAGTGAGTGACAGCAGAGGTGAAGATCTTACTAAGGATGTTGACACAGTGTCAGCTGACAGCAGGGTGAAGAGTCTTGCACTAAGGATGTTGACACAGTGTCAGCTGACAGCAGGTGAAGAGTCTTGCACTAAGGATGTTGACACAGTGTCAGCTGACAGCAGGGTGAAGAGTCTTGCACTAAGGATGTTGACACAGTGTCAGCTGACAGCAGGGTGAAGAGTCTTGCACTAAGGATGTTGACACAGTGTCAGCTGACAGCAGGGTGAAGAGTCTTGCACTAAGGATGTTGACACAGTGTCAGCTGACAGCAGGGTGAAGAGTCTTGCACTAAGGATGTTGACACAGTGTCAGCTGACAGCAGGGTGAAGAGTCTTGCACTAAGGATGTTGACACAGTGTCAGCTGACAGCAGGGTGAAGAGTCTTGCACTAAGGATGTTGACACAGTGTCAGCTGACAGCAGGGTGAAGAGTCTTGCACTAAGGATGTTGACACAGTGTCAGCTGACAGCAGGGTGAAGAGTCTTGCACTAAGGATGTTGACACAGTGTCAGCTGACAGCAGGGTGAAGAGTCTTGCACTAAGGATGTTGACACAGTGTCAGCTGACAGCAGGTGAAGAGTCTTGCACTAAGGATGTTGACACAGTAGTCTTGCACTAAGGATGTTGACACAGTGTCAGCTGACAGCAGGGTGAAGAGTCTTGCACTAAGGATGTTGACACAGTGTCAGCTGACAGCAGGGTGAAGAGTCTTGCACTAAGGATGTTGACACAGTGTCAGCTGACAGCAGGGTGAAGAGTCTTGCACTAAGGATGTTGACACAGTGTCAGCTTATCAGACTTGGATACACCCGCAGTGTGCTACTACCAGATTCTATATGAACGTTAAACAGTGAGACCAGGAGCTAGCTATGTTCCCCAAACATATTCCATTACACAGGATGGGTTACATACGTAGTGTTGAAATGTACTCACCTGTTTGTGGACCAACCTTTTCGATGGTAGTTACTGGGCTCCCAGTCTCTTGTGACTGTGAACCCACTCATACCCATTCTTAAAACCATATAAATCCTGCCTCTACTACTACACTGTATGGTCGTTCCATTTCCTGACCATTCTATAACTAAAGAATTACTTCCTAACATCCCTATGACTCATCTGTGTTTTTAGGCTTCAGGATCGCGAGCAAACTTGCTTTTTTCCAATTTTTAGACTTTCTTAGCTTTCCGTATTTCACGCAGTGTTGCGCTGTTATCTTTGGCTTTCTCGCACCCCAGGGTGTCAGCCTAGGCTGCCAGACTTCACTAGAGAGAGGAGGATAGCCTCAAGTATACCATTAAGGGTTCCACTGCTCTAGAAGACACGCTTAAGGCATCTCAAGTTTCAGACGTGAAGGAAGAAAAGACACTTAAGACAAAGTATAAGAGGTGAAGGAAGAGATATTTAAGAAGAGGTGAAGGAAGAGGTACATATGGAAGGAGGAGGAGGTGTATGAGACGAAGGGAGGGAGAGGCAGACAAGAGAAGAGCAGATGGTGAGGAGAACAATGCCAGGATGTGATGCCAGACACCAGCGGGAAGAACCAGACAAAGGAACAGGAGATGGCCAGGGCAATCACAGGTGAAGGTGGAAACTAAGAACTAGCAGCAGCAGGAGACAAGGAGGAGGAGGAGGAGACAAGGAGAATAGCAGGAGAAAAGAAGAATAGCAGGAGACAAGAAGAATAGCAGGAGACAAGGAGGAGGAGACAAGAAGATTGGCAGGAGACGAGGAAGAGGAGACACGAAGAATAGCAGGAGACGAGGAAGAGGAGACACGAAGAATAGCAGGAGACGAGGAAGAGGAGGAGACAAGAAGAATAGCAGGAGACAAGGAAGAGGGAGAAGACAAAAACAGCAGGTGACAAGGAAGAGGACGACAAGAATACCGGGAGACAAGGAAGAGGACGACAAGAATACCGGGAGACAAGGAAGAGGAGAAGGAAGAAGACATGAAGAATAGGAGGAGACAGGGAGGAGGAGGAGGGAGAAGACGAGAAGAATGTGAAGGAGACGAAGAAAAAATAATGAAGCAGACTATGAAACCGTCGAGGATTACAAGCAAAAGAAGAGAGAGGAAGAGAAGAAACATATGAAGGAGAGAGAGAGACCCACCTGAAGAACCAGAAGGCACAATACCGTGACTGGAACAATACACAAATAACCCACACATAACAGAGAGAAACTTAGCACGACGTTTCGGTCCGTCTTGGACCATTTACAAAGTCACTGACTTTGTGAATGGTCCAAGACGGATCGAAACGTCAGCTCACCAGGTATTTACACCTCGTAAGCACTAAAGTTGCTTATATAAGCAACTTCCTCCGCACATATGCTGTACATCCCCCGCTTAATACAGTGTATCACAATCACTTACCAATCCCTAATATCGCCCCAGGAAACCATCGGTATTTACAAGTGTGATCTGCGACCAGTTTCACCTGCGCTGCCAGCACGCCTTCACCTGCGCTGCCAGCACGCCTTCACCTGCGCTGCCAGCACGCCTTCACCTGCGCTGCCAGCACGCCTTCACCTGCGCTGCCAGCACGCCTTCACCTCGTATCTTTAAGTGAATTTCTACACACTACATGCACTTTCCTGAGTGTGGCAGAACGATCAGTGTGTGGCAGAACGATCAGAAACGAGTATGGCAGAATGATCAGAAACGAGAATGGCAGAATGATCAGTGATAAATTGAGCCCATATTGTGAGCTCAGGCCTCTATACAAGCTTAGCCCATGGCCGGGCTTCGGGAGTTGAAAAACTCTGGAAACTCCAAAGGTATATCAAAGATATCTCCAGAAACATTCACTGCTTTCCCTACCTAGAGGGTATTCCGGGGTCAACACCCCCGCGGCCCGGTTCACGACCACGTACGGGTGAACTCAGAGGCGCCCACTATCCAGGTATTCTTGAATCTAGTTGCAAATTTGAAGAGACCAATCCCATGGTAGCTACATGGATTCTGCGGGCCGCTGACAGCAACAGGTTGGTCAGTCAATGACAAATCCTGACCTCAGGCCGGGCTGCGAGGGTAAAACAACCCTGAAAACGTGTCACAGGTATATCACAGGCATGTCACTGTAATTTCCCACAGCAAGATAATTGTTAGTACACTAACACCCTTAACAGTTAGTACACTAACACCCTTAACAGTTAGTACACTAACACCCTTAACAGTTAGTACACTAACACCCTTAACAGTTAGTACACTAACACCCTTAACAGTTAGTACATTAACACCCTTAATTGTTATACACTAACACCCTTAACAGTTAGTACACTAACACCCTTAACAGTTAGAACATTAACACCCTTAATTGTTATACACTAACACCCTTAATTGTTATACACTAACACCCTTAATTGTTATACACTAACACCCTTAATTGTTATACACTAACACCCTTAATTGTTAGTACACTAACACCCTTAACAGTTAGTACATTAACACCCTTAATTGTTATAGACTAACACCCTTAATTGTTAGTACACTAACACCCTTAATTGTTAGTACACTAACACCCTTAATTGTTAGTACACTAACACCCTTAACAGTTAGTACACTAACACCCTTAACAGTTAGTACACTAACACCCTTAACAGTTAGTACATTAGTACATTAACACCCTTAATTGTTATACACTAACACCCTTAACAGTTAGTACACTAACACCCTTAACAGTTAGAACATTAACACCCTTAATTGTTATACACTAACACCCTTAATTGTTATACACTAACACCCTTAATTGTTAGTACACTAATGTTAGTACACAACCTTAATTGTTAGTACACTAACACCCTTAAAATGTTAGTACACTAACACCCTTAATTGTTATACACTAACACCCTTAATCGTTAGTACATAACACCCTTAATTGTTAGTACTAACACCCTTAATTGTTAGTACACTAACACCCTTAATTGTTAGTACACTAACACCCTTAATTGTTAGTACACTAACACCCTTAATTGTTAGTACACTAACACCCTTAATTGTTAGTACACTAACACCCTTAATTGTTAGTACACTAACACCCTTAACAGTTAGTACACTAACACCCTTAACAGTTAGTACACTAACATCCTTAACAGTTAGTACACTAACACCCTTAATTGTTAGTACACTAACACCCTTAATTGTTAGTACACTAACACCTGTTAGTCACTAACACTATGTTAGTACACTAACACCCTTAATTGTTAGTACACTAACACCCTTAATTGTTAGTACACTAACACCCTTAATTGTTAGTACACTAAGACCTGTTAAGCCTGAGAGAGGATGCCTGGTAATGTGCCGGGCCGCAGGGGCGATGAGTGCCTGGTGGTGTGCCGGGCCGCAGGCATCAACACCAGGTAGACAACCGTGAGTCTCCCAGCAGGAAGGTAAACATTGATAATTCACAAGTGACCCGCACACCCAAGATGGCACTAGAAGAGGGAAGCAAGGAGAAGAGGAGGGAGACGAGAGGATGATAAAGGAAGGAGAAAGAAGAGAAAAATATACTCATTAATTGCTTTTAAAGATTTAGAAATTACAAGAAACGTTATAGTTATTTAGCTCATTAAATGTAAGTAGCTGGCGAAGCCATAATCAATTTGGTCCTATCATTAACAATTTACTGCTACTTATCACAATACTGCAGACTACTGTTTACCCTGTCGACCCCCTGGTCAACCAGGCTGTTTGTGCTAATGACCTGCAAAGACAGGGGCTCTGAGGTGCCCCGGGCTACCCGAGGCCCTGAGGGGCCCTTAACCAAGACACCTCCCTTCGAAGCATGTAGAATTACATTCAAAATACGAAGTAATCAGCCCTCAGCCTTGGAGTTGAAGAACACCGTAGTCCTTCAAGGCTGAGGGAACTCATTACCTCATGTATATAGTTCTACATTCTCCACATTATGTCCTTGTATTGATAAAGCCACTGGAGGGCGAAACGTCTACAAGATAACCAGATGTTGCACACGTGTCTAATTCTACAACTCGTCGATACTGTATACCATTCACGTACACACACGTCCCTTCCGCGTGAGGCTCACAACCCTGAAACCACATCCTCCGTCGCCAGACTCGAGTCTTCCTCATATAACCGACACAGTTTGCGCACACACGATGCCGAGCTAATGAGAGCACGAACAAGGACAGGGAGAGGCTGCAACAAGACGTATAATGACTGCAACGCTACTCCGCCAGCTGGCTGCTCAACTACATATACCAGGATATACAATGTTATGAAAACATGGGAGGGGAGTATAAGTGCATGTGTACAGCCTAGTAGGATGAAGTGCTGTACAGTCTGGGACAGATGGTGTACAGCCTGAGCCAGATGGTGTACAGTCTTGTAGAAATGATGAACAACCTGGAGAGCAGTTAAGAGAAGCGATGAAGTACAGTTAGGGGAACTAAGAATCTCAAACATGGATCAAGGAGGATCCGGCAGCAAACATTACACCCAACATATCACCGGAGGTATACAGCAGTAGGTCTTCGGAAGCAGACGCAGGACTAGCAAACTTAGTAAGTGCACTCAAGGTGCTAAACCCACAACTATTTACAACATTACATAAGTCAGGTCAAACCGAGTACGCAGCACCAGCATAAAGCGACAGTAAAAACAAAAACATGATACAACTTATACAGACCATAGCTGACATCAGTGGCAGAGCATTTCGGGCAAGTTAGGTTAATTTTGTCCCCAGGATGCGACCCACACCAGTCGACTAACACCCAGGTACCTACTTACTGTTAGGTGAACAGGGACAACAGGTGTCTTTAAAGAAACTCCTCAATGTTACCACCCCGCGTACCGGGGATCGACCCCCCGAACCTCAGTGTGTGAGCTGAGCACGTAAAGAGAGTGATTTGAAAGGAGCAGAACAAGGGGTACATAAGTGGATACTAAAAAAAAAACAAATGAGCTACAAGAACATCATTACCCAATATAATTAAATTATTTCAGTGGGATAGGAAACTGGAATGGTTTGTACGAGGAAATGCCAGAAGCCTTTACCATACACTTTAAGCCAGTATTCCAAACCATTATTCCATATCCCTTATTTACGTTTTGGAAATGTTATTAAGCTATTTCCTCCAATTTCGGTTTCGATTTTTTCAGTTTTTATTTCTTTTAGATATTATGCCCAATGGCAAACAATTTATATTAAGAGCAAAGAAAGTGGATACTAAAGCAGTGTTGGAAGTGTGAAAATGCCGAGCAGGTGCAGGAGTTAAGTGCACTGGTCTCAGACCGGGCCGCGGGGGGCGTTGACCCCCGAAACCCTCTCCAGGTAAACTCAAGGTAATACCTACTAAGTGTAAGCCTACTTTTGGCCCACCCTGTATAGTGTGAGGAGTCTGGTGGAGTGTGTGTTGTGTGTGTGCTGTGTGTGTGTGCTGTGTGTGTGTGCTGTGTGTGTGTGCTGTGTGTGTGTGTGTGTGTGTGTTGTGTGTGTGCTGTGTGTGTGTGCTGTGTGTGTGTGCTTTTTTGTGTGTGTGTGTGTGTGTGTGCTGTTTGGTTGTGTGTGTGTGCTGTGTGTGTGTGCTGTGTGTGTGCTGTGTGTGTGCTGTGTGTGTGTGCTGTTTTGCTGTGTGTGTGCTGTGTGTGTGTGCTGTGTGTGTGTGCTGTGTTGCTGTGTGTGTGCTGTGTGTGTGTGCTGTTGTGTTGTGTGTGTGTGTGTGCGCTGTGTGTGTGTGTGTGTGTGTGCTGTGTGTGTGTGTGTGTTGTTGTGTGTGGTGTGTGTGTGTGTGCTGTGTGTGTGTGTGCTGTGTGTGTGTGTGCTGTGTGTGTGTGTGTGTGCTGTGTGTGTGTGTGCTGTGTGTGTGTGTGTGTGTGCTGTGTATGTGTGTGCTGTGTATGTGCACAGGATGAGATGTGTATGTGCACAGGATGAGATGTGTGTGTGTACAGGATGAGGTGTGCGTGTGCACAGGATGAGGTGCATGTGTTTTATGTACACAGGGTGAGGTATGTGTGTGTTTTGTGTGCACCCAGGGTGAGGTGTGTGCGTGTCTGCCCTCTGGAGCTGTCATGCAGACGAATACAAAAAGAGTGACATTTGAAGGAGCTGACGGGAGGGCGCGGAGCATGACTGTGACTTGCTCCATGTTAAAGTCAGTGTGAGAGAGCTGTTGCTGCTTGCATCCGGTACACACTCACTCCTCTCCTGCCCTCACCCACCACGCCAACCATCCACAACCCCACATCCACACAAAGTGTACTACTACAGTTCCTTAGGTGGCCGGGGAGGTATCGAAAAAAAATCTCCAAAAATTATGAAAATGATTTAAGTTTACAGAAAAATAGTAGTTGGACAGTTGTCATGGAGAAGTGAATGTATACTTGGTGTGGATAAAGGATTAGATGTGGTGTGGATGTGGGTGAATGTGGGCGAGTGTGGGTGGTAGGCATCACAGCCCACCGATGAGGAACTGTCTTGGGGAAGGTGTCAAGTTCCCTCTTGAAGATGTTAAGGGTCTTTTGGTAAATCCTCTTACATACATGAAGAGGTAAGATGTTGCAAAGTCTTGAAGCATTTAGCATATTGGGTTCACAACGTCCCATAGCTCGGGTGGTAGCGCACTCGGTTCACACAGAGGGGTCCATGGTTCGATCCCCGGTACGGGTGGAATAACTGTGAGTGTTTCCTTAAACCTGCTGTCCCTGTTCACCAGCAGCAAGTAGGTACATGGGTGTTAGCCGACTAGTGGGGGTCGCATCCTGGGGGACAAGATTAACCTAAGTTACCCGAAATGCTCTGCATAACCAGGTACTTTATATATAGTATGGCACTGATGTCAGCTATGGTCTGTATAAAGTGTATCATGTACTTGTAGAAATAAAGATTATCTTATCTTGTGTACCTAACCAGGTCTGGTCATGGACCAGACCGCGGGGGCGCTGGCCCCCGGAACACCTCCCAGGTATACTGCAGCCGTGTTTTTGACTGCAGCTTCTGCTGGGCCTCCCACTCTAGTAAGGAGTAACTTTACTGTCCAGATTTATAACCAGTTTCTCTAGGGTCTTAAATGGTGTAAATTGCAATGAATCTTTCCCACTGCGGCTCTCCAAACACCAATAATGACATATAATAAACGTGCCGGCACTCCAAAGAGTGCTGTGGCACTGTGCCTGGCTCTGGTGGTGCTGTGTGTGGCTCTGGTGGTGCTGTGTCTGGCTCTGGTGGTGCTATGTCTGGCACTAGTGCTGTGCCTGGCTCTGGTGGTGCTGTGCCTGGCTCTGGTGGTGCTGTGCCTGGCTCTGGTGGTGCTGTGTCTGGCTCTGGTGGTGCTGTGTCTGGCTCTGATGGTGCTGTGTCTGACACCAGTGCTGTGACTGGCTCTGGTGGTGCTGTCCTGGCACTAGTGCTGTGCCTGGCTCTCGTGCTGTGCCTGGCACTAGTGCTGTGCCTGGCACTAATGCTGTGCCTGGCTCTGGTGGTGCTGTGCCTTGCACTAGTGCTGTGCCTGGCACTAGTGCCGTGTGAAGGCTCAGTATTACCGAGCAGTGAGTGAGGAAGCTGTGAGTGGCAGTATTCATGGTTGAGGTTAATGATGTACTTCCTGCTGGTAGCTCTCCACCCTCCCCACCACAACCACCACCACACCTGTTAACCACCACCACCGTCCTAGTGGCCCGGCCTGACCATCCAGGCTATTAATGCTAGCTGCACGTAGTCCAATGTACCATAGACTGATCAAAAATTAACCATCCAAGGGTTTGTAGGTAATTTTCCCTTATGAAGGGAGAGCATTGAATAGTTTTGGTCCCTTTACACTTATTATCCCAATGCATCTCTGATGGGTTTTGAAAATGCTGTGTATTAAACACCACAAACGAGGCAGTTGAAGTTTTGTCAAAATCTAGTTATTATACTTGGTTATAAACCACTAGATGCAACTTCCCAAGAGTTAAAAAAAAAAACTACAAGAGGGCCCCGGATATACGGCAGGTTAGGTTCCGGGCTACTGCTGTAAAGTGAAGCATATCTTTTTTTCACTTTCAAATGCATTTAAAAGCCCGATAACATGTTTACACTATCATATATTAAGTGAGCAATAGAGCTAGGCCTAAAAAAATGCATAAACATTACACACATTACTTCCTTAAAATATTTTCGTTCTTATAGTGAATGGTGAATATATTTTTGAAGAATATGTATAATTGAAAACCGCTGGATTAGCGAAACACTAGAAGGAAGCGCTGTAAAGTGGGGACCTGTACTGAAAACTGAACCGTCTCCAAATATCTTGTAGCTCGCCCGATTTTTCAATTTATAAACAAAATGGAAGTATGTGGCACAGATTGTAATAGAAGAAAAAAAATTACTGGAGTTAAGGTAAACCATTGAAGTGGTAAGACTTGAGGCAGCAGACAGAACCCACCAGACAAACAATGGAAGTGGTAAGACTTGAGGCAGCAGACAGAACCCACCAGACAAACAATGGAAGTGGTAAGACTTGAGGCAGCAGACAGAACCCACCAGACAAACAATGGAAGTGGTAAGACTTGAGGCAGCAGACAGAACCCACCAGACAATAAACAATGGAAGTGGTAAGACTTGAGGCAGCAGACAGAACCCACCAGACAATAAACAATGGAAGTGGTAAGACTTGAGGCAGCAGACAGAACCCACCAGACAATAAACAATGGAAGTGGTAAGACTTGAGGCAGCAGACAGAACCCACCAGACAAAAAAAATGGAAGTGGTAAGACTTGAGGCAGCAGACAGAACCCACCAGACAAAAACAATGGAAGTGGTAAGACTTGAGGCAGCAGACAGAACCCACCAGACAATAAACAATGGAAGTGGTAAGACTTGAGGCAGCAGACAGAACCCACCAGACAATAAACAATGGAAGTGGTAAGACTTGAGGCAGCAGACAGAACCCACCAGACAATAAATACCCTTGACCTTATATTCACAAAGATGATCTGTCACGGTACATTATCTTGTCAACAACGTAATGGAGGTTCAAACCTGCATACACACGACTCTTCAACAACGTAATGGAGGTTCAAACCTGCATACAGCACGACTCTTCAACAACGTAATGGAGGTTCAAACCTGCATACACACGACTCTTCAACAACGTAATGGAGGTTCAAACCTGCATACACACGACTCTTCAACAACGTAATGGAGGTTCAAACCTGCATACACACGACTCTTCAACAACGTAATGGAGGTTCAAACCTGCATAACACGACTCTTCAACAACGTAATGGAGGTTCAAACCTGCATACACACGACTCTTCAACAACGTAATGGAGGTTCAAACCTGCATACACACGACTCTTCAACAACGTAATGGAGGTTCAAACCTGCATACACACGACTCTTCAACAACGTAATGGAGGTTCAAACCTGCATACACACGACTCTTCAACAACGTAATGGAGGTTCAAACCTGCATACACACGACTCTTCAACAACGTAATGGAGGTTCAAACCTGCATACACACGACTCTTCAACAACGTAATGGAGGTTCAAACCTGCATACACACGACTCTTCAACAACGTAATGGAGGTTCAAACCTGCATACACACGACTCTTCAACAACGTAATGGAGGTTCAAACCTGCATACACACGACTCTTCAACAACGTAATGGAGGTTCAAACCTGCATACACACGACTCTTCAACAACGTAATGGAGGTTCAAACCTGCATACACACGACTCTTCAACAACGTAATGGAGGTTCAAACCTGCATACACACGACTCTTCAACAACGTAATGGAGGTTCAAACCTGCATACACACGACTCTTCAACAACGTAATGGAGGTTCAAACCTGCATACACACGACTCTTCAACAACGTAATGGAGGTTCAAACCTGCATACACACGACTCTTCAACAACGTAATGGAGGTTCAAACCTGCATACACACGACTCTTCAACAACAAAATACAACCAGTCATGAAGGTGGATTGAACAAACATAGGAAAAAACAAGTGTATAACTATATTTCGGTCCGACTTGGACCAATGACTAGTTAAATGGCCCGACTTGGACCGAAACGTCGGCATACGTGTGTTTCTCCTATGTATGGTTATTTGTGTATTGTTCCAGTCACGGTATTGTGCCTAGATCAAATAACAAATACAATTTAAGACTAAATTGTTCCTTAACAAAAAAACTTTAAGTAGGACGAGCCTGGCCCATGGCCGGGCTCCGAGAGTAGCTAAACTCTCGAAACTCTTCAAAGGTATAGACCAAGTAAGTAATGACCTTAGTGAAACATACTGTTAAGAAAAATAAGACTAACATGGATTTAGAACCAGCGTATGTAAATTAACTCAATAACACTTAAAAGCAGCCATTAAGAAAAAGAGAAGACGCAAATTAGGAGAGAGAGAGAGAGAGAGAGAGAGAGAGAGAGAGAGAGAGAGAGAGAAATGCTCCATCTACACAAAAAGATGGTACCTTTGAAGAGTTTCGAGTTTATCTACTCTCTGAGCCCGGCCATGGGCCAGGCTCGTCTGGTGCTTGCCTGGTCAACCAGGCTGTTGCTGCTGGAGGCCCGCTGCCCCACATATCCATCACAGCCTGGTTGGCCAAAACTTCACAGTGCCTGCAGAGACACTAGCAAGGGAAACAGGAAATACTGAAATCAGACTTAATGCGTCATATAAGGTCCGGGAGAAAGAGGAAACAAAAAGATACGAGAGTGGGAGAAATCCTAAATACTTTTCTTATATGCAACACCCAGTATCAGGCCCTTGCAGGACCTGATACTGGATGTCAACAAAGAAATGAGTGAAATACTGAAGTTGCAACATGACTGTTTAGTGAGCTATTATAGACTCAAAACCATGCCGCCAACCCCATTATTTCTGACATAACGTTGACTCCACTTAACTTCGACAAAGCCATCGATTGCCTGCCCGTGCACTCTGCCCCAGGCCCTGACTCTTGTAACTCCACAGCCATCAAGCACTGCAACAAACCACTACCTCCTGGAGGAGCCTCAACACAAGAATCATCCCACAGTTCTTAAAAACCACTGACATAGCCCCACTCCACAAAGCCACAGTTCTTAAAAACCACTGACATAGCCCCACTCCACAAAGCCACAGTTCTTAAAAACCACTGACATAGCCCCACTCCACAAAGCCACAGTTCTTAAAAACCACTGACATAGCCCCACTCCACAAAGCCACAGTTCTTAAAACCACTGACATAGCCCCACTCCACAAAGCCACAGTTCTTAAAAACCACTGACATAGCCCCACTCCACAAAGCCACAGTTCTTAAAAACCACTGACATAGCCCCACTCCACAAAGCCACAGTTCTTAAAACCACTGACATAGCCCCACTCCACAAAGCCACAGTTCTTAAAAACCACTGACATAGCCCCACTCCACAAAGCCACAGTTCTTAAAAACCACTGACATAGCCCCACTCCACAAAGCCACAGTTCTTAAAACCACTGACATAGCCCCACTCCACAAAGCCACAGTTCTTAAAAACCACTGACATAGCCCCACTCCACAAAGCCACAGTTCTTAAAAACCACTGACATAGCCCCACTCCACAAAGCCACAGTTCTTAAAAACCACTGACATAGCCCCACTCCACAAAGCCACAGTTCTTAAAAACCACTGACATAGCCCCACTCCACAAAGCCACAGTTCTTAAAAACCACTGACATAGCCCCACTCCACAAAGCCACAGTTCTTAAAAACCACTGACATAGCCCCACTCCACAAAGCCACAGTTCTTAAAAACCACTGACATAGCCCCACTCCACAAAGCCACAGTTCTTAAAAACCACTGACATAGCCCCACTCCACAAAGCCACAGTTCTTAAAAACCACTGACATAGCCCCACTCCACAAAGCCACAGTTCTTAAAAACCACTGACATAGCCCCACTCCACAAAGCCACAGTTCTTAAAACCACTGACATAGCCCCACTCCACAAAGCCACAGTTCTTAAAAACCACTGACATAGCCCCACTCCACAAAGCCACAGTTCTTAAAAACCACTGACATAGCCCCACTCCACAAAGCCACAGTTCTTAAAAACCACTGACATAGCCCCACTCCACAAAGCCACAGTTCTTAAAACCACTGACATAGCCCCACTCCACAAAGCCACAGTTCTTAAAAACCACTGACATAGCCCCACTCCACAAAGCCACAGTTCTTAAAAACCACTGACATAGCCCCACTCCACAAAGCCACAGTTCTTAAAAACCACTGACATAGCCCCACTCCACAAAGCCACAGTTCTTAAAAACCACTGACATAGCCCCACTCCACAAAGCCACAGTTCTTAAAAACCACTGACATAGCCCACTCCACAAAGCCACAGTTCTTAAAAACCACTGACATAGCCCCACTCCACAAAGCCACAGTTCTTAAAAACCACTGACATAGCCCCACTCCACAAAGCCACAGTTCTTAAAACCACTGACATAGCCCCACTCCACAAAGCCACAGTTCTTAAAAACCACTGACATAGCCCCACTCCACAAAGCCACAGTTCTTAAAAACCACTGACATAGCCCCACTCCACAAAGCCACAGTTCTTAAAAACCACTGACATAGCCCCACTCCACAAAGCAAATATGAGGATTGCTAATCACACGTAATCTCAAATGTAGATGTACAAGAAAGGTATACAATACCCACAAGATGAAAATAAAGACACATGTGCAACATCTGGGTATCTTTATTGTAGACGTTTCGCCCTCCAGTGGCTTTACCAATATAAATTCTAGGACATAATTGGAAGACTGTAGAACTATATACAAAAGATGAGGTAATCAGTCCCTCAGATTGAAGTTGGTGTGAAGAGCACCTCAAACTCCTCCTCTCCTTACCCCTCTCTGCTTTGTACTGGACTGATGAAGCCACTGTGTGGCGAAACGTTTCCTTAATAAAGATTCCCATATGTTGCATAAGTGTCTCAATCTTCAATTTTAAGCGTCACCATTGGCACTGTTGTACCAGTGGCACTGTTGTACTCACAAGACCAACGCTTTTCATCGGGGTATTTCACCGTCTTCAGTTGTGATGTCTGTATATTTGACGTCAGTGTAATCGGTATATAGTGTCCCCACATACACTTAAAGACTCACCAACTCTTCTTAAATTGTCCTCTGGTAAACACCAGACATCACTTCCTTCCTCACCTGGAAATAAACGAAATATCTTGTATTAATACACGAAAATTATTAGTTTCTACTGTTACACACACAACACCAACAACCACACCACAACACCAACACCAACAACCACACCACAACACACAACACCAACAACCACACCACAACACACAACACCAACAACCACACCACAACACACAAACCAACAACCACACCACAACACACAACACCAACAACCACACCACACACACACCAACAACACACCACACAACACCACACCAACCACAACAACACTAAACCAACAATCACACCACACAACACCAACAACCACACCACAACACACAACACCAACAACCACACCACAACACACAACACCAACAACCACACCACACCACACAACACCAACAACCACACCACACAACACCAACAACCACACCACAACACACAAAACCAACAATCACAACACACAAAACCAACAACCACAACACAACACACAAAACCAACAATCACAACACACAAAACCAACAACCACAACACAACACACAAAACCAACAATCACAACACACAACACCAACAACCACAACACAAAACACAACACCAACAACCACACCACAACACACAAAACCAACAACCACAACACACAAAACCAACAACCACACCACAACACACAACACCAACAACCACACCACACAACACCAACAACCACACCACAACACACAAAACCAACAATCACACACACAAACCAAAACCACAACTCACACACAAAACCAAAACCAACACACACACCAACAACCACACAAAACCAACACCACACACACACAACACACAAACCAACAACCACACACAACACACAAAACCAACAACCACACCACAACACACAAAACCAACAACCACACCACAACACACAACACCAACAACACACCAACACACAACACCAACAACCACACCACAACACACACAAACCAACAACCACACCACAACACACAACACCAACAACCACACCACAACACACAAACCAACAACCACACCACAACACACAACACCAACAACCACACCACAACACACAACACCAACAACCACACCACAACACACAACACCAACAACCACACCACAACACCAACCACAACCACACCACAACACACACACCAACAACCACACCACAACACACAACACCAACAACCACACCACAACCAACACCAACACCACACAACCACACCACCAAACACACAACACCAACAACCACACCACAACACACAAACCAACAACCACACCACAACACACACACAACACCACACCACACACACAACACCAACAACCACCACAACACAAAAACAACCACACCACACAACACCAACAACCACACCACAACACACACACACAACAACCACACCACAACACACAACAACCACACCAACAACCACAACACCAACAACCACACCACAACACACAACACCAACAACCACACCACAACACACAACCACAACCAACCACAACACAACACCAACAACCACACCACAACACACACAACAACAACCACACCACAACACACAACACCAACAACCACACCACACAACCACACACACAACCCACCAACAACCACACCACAACACACAAACCAACAACCACACCACAACACACACAACACCAACAACCACACCACAACACACAAACCAACAACCACCCAACACAACACACACCACCACACACAACAAACCACCCACAACACAAAACCAACAACCACACCACAACACACAAACCAACAACCACACCACAACACACAAACCAACAACCACACACAACACACAAACCAACAACCACACACAACACACCCAACCAACAACCACACCACACACACTCACAACCAACAACCACACTACAACACACTCACAACCAACAACCACACACACAAACAACACACAACAACCAACAACCAACAAAACACACAACACCATCACACACTCACAACCAACAACCACACACAACACACCACACCAACAACCACACACAACACACTAACACAACACCCAACCACACACAACACCACACACAACACACCACAACCACACACACCACAACCCACAACACACCACAAACCAACACCACAACCAACAACCACACTACAACACACTAAACCAACAACCACACCAACACACTCACAACCAACAACCACACTACAACACACTCACAACCAACAACCACACCACAACACACTCACAACCAACAACCACACTACAACACACTCACAACCAACAACCACACCACAACACACTCACAACCAACAACCACACTACAACACACTCACAACCAACAACCACACTACGGGCACACACAGCGAACAGGCCCAGTGTCTTATCGACAAGTGCCTTTGACAAAACGCTAACACAAATCAAAAAGGGGCCAGAGACTGCAGCTAAAAACACACATGATTTAGAGGTAAAATGAGCTTGATAATGATATAAAGTGGTGGAAACAAATTCCATTCACAGTTTTAAGAGTGGTATGACAGACCCTGAAGGAAATATTCCAGATGGTGGTGAAGCGAGCCCAAGAAGCTGAGACAAGAGCTGTGACTCGACTCCGGCTAACACAACTTAGAAAGTACAAACCAAAACTGGGCGAGAGATACCGGGTCTGTGAGTTTCAGAATTCTCTTGCCATGGGTTCAAACCACGCCCGTTCCGTGGCCTGTAACAAGGTCTGAACGTTCTACACACTTGTTCAACTAAGCTGTTGGAGCCAGCTGACAATGATTGTGTCTTCAGTATGAAACTCACCAGCCGAAGAATTACAAACATGTACAACATCTGGGTATCTATTCGTAGACGTATCGCCAACCAGCGGCTTCATCAGTACAAGGACATAATGTAAAGACTGTAGAGCTATATACAAAAGATGAGGTGATCAGTCCCCAGCCTTGAGCTGGTAAAGACCACCGTAGTCAAGACAAACATCACTGCCAGTTTACACAAAAAAACAATTACATGTTCGTGAAAAACTAATCTAAATTAGTAACCATCAAATTTAAGACTCAAAAAAAAAATTTGTCATATAAAATACAAGTTGTGGAAGATTAAAGAATTTAGGTACCGGGGGAAGGGAGGGGGGGAGAGAGGCTCCAGCATTCCTGGGAAGGCTTAACGCTCTCAACATAACCAGAGTTAATATACGGGCGTAACACTACACTATACTCCACACACCTGGCTACTGAATAACACTATACCCCACACACCTGGCTACTGAATAACACTATACTCCACATACCTGCTACTGAATAACACTATACTCTACACACCTGCTACTGAATAACACTATACTCCACACACCTGCTACTGAATAACACTATACTCCACACACCTGGCTACTGAATAACACTATACTCCACACACCTGGCTACTGAATAACACTATACTCCACACACCTGCTACTGAATAACACTATACTCCACACACCTGCTACTGAATAACACTATACTCCACACACCTGGATACTGAATAACACTATACTCCACACACCTGGCTACTGAATAACACTATACTCCACACACCTGGCTACTGAATAACACTATACTCCACACACCTGCTACTGAATAACACTATACTCCACACACCTGCTACTGAATAACACTATACTCCACACACCTGCTACTGAATAACACTATACTCCACACACCTGGCTACTGAATAACACTATACTCCACACACCTGACTACTGAATAACACTATACCCCACACACCTGACTACTGAATAACACTATACCCCACACACCTGATTACTGAATAACACTATACCCCACACACCTGACTACTGAATAACACTATACTCCACACACCTGGATACTGAACAACACTATACTCCACACACCTGGCTACTGACTAACACTATACTCCACACACCTGGATACTGAATAACACTATACTCCACACACCTGGATACTGAACAACACTATACTCCACACACCTGGATACTGAACAACACTATACTCCACTCACCTGACTACTGAATAACACTATACTCCACACACCCGGATACTGAATAACACTATACTCCACACACCTGCTTACTGAATAACACTATACTCCACACACCTGCTTACTGAATAACACTATACTCCACACACCTGTATACTTAATAACACTATTCTCCACACATCTGGATACTGAATAACACTATACTCCACACACCTGGATACTGAATAACACTATACTCCACACATCTGGATACTGAATAACACTATACTCCACACACCTGGCTACTGAATAACACTATACTCCACACACTGACTGTACTGAATAACACTATACTCCATACACCTGGATACTGAATAACACTATACTCCACACACCTGGATACTGAATAACACTATACTCCACACATCTGGATACTGAATAACACTATACTCCACACACCTGGCTACTGAATAACACTATACTCCACACACCTGGATACTGAATAACACTATACTCCATACACCTGGATACTGAATAACACTATACTCCACACACCTGGATACTGAATAACACTATACTCCACACACCTGGATACTGAACAACACTATACTCCACACACCTGGCTACTGAATAAAACTACTCCACACACCTGGATACTGAACACTATACTCCACACACCTGGATACTGAACAACACTATACTCCACACACCTGGATACTGAATAACACTATACTCCACACACCTGGATACTGAACAACACTATACTCCACACACCTGGATACTGAACAACACTATACTCCACACACCTGGATACTGAACAACACTATACGCCACACACCTGGCTACTGAATAACACTATACTCCACACACCTGGATACTGAATAACACTATACTCCACACACCTGGATACTGAATAACACTATACTCCACACACCTGGCTACTGAATAACACTATACTCCACACACCTGGCTACTGAATAACACTATACTCCACACACCTGGATACTGAATAAAACTATACTCCACACACCTGGCTACTGAATAACACTATACTCCACACACCTGGCTACTGAATAACACTATACGCCACACACCTGGCTACTGAATAACACTATACTCCACACACCTGGCTACTGAATAACACTATACTCCACACACCTGGATACTGAATAACACTATACTCCACACACCTGGCTACTGAATAACACTATACTCCACACACCTGGATACTGAATAAGTCCAAAGCTCCAGACAAATGAAAACATACTACACAGTTTCAAAAATAAGTATGATAGAGCCCTGGAGCCCTTGAAACCGTAGAGCCTATCGATAGTATTTAAGAAGAGGGCTCAGGAGCTATGATTCAACCCTTGCAGTCAGAAAAAAGGTAAGCACACATGGAAAGTAAACCCCTGCAACACACATGAGAACACATGTACAAGCTGGACAAACAAACAGAACCACAGGGATGTTAGGAAGTACTTCTTTAGGTTCAGCATGTTAGAAATGACCCATGTCCATGAGCAGTTTTCAATCATTCTCTGTAGTTTCGCCTGCCTTGGGTTAGGTAATATTTGTCAGGAAAAACAAGGGTTTCCTGAGGTGTGTCTTAGTCATGATGATAACCCGCCGTTGGAGCGTTTGGTCATGTGACCGAGGCCTTCTGCTGGCTTACCCGTCTACACCTTTCAAAATAATGGTTATGATTATAACCATTACTGATCTTCGCCTGCCTTAAAAGGGGCAGTTAGTGTGTAGCAATGCTGCAGCCTAGAGAGCACACCAGACTCTTGTTTTGATTGTTCTAGTCATTCAACCTATCAATTAGTTGTGTTTGTGATAGTAACACTACTGTGATTCTTGAACATAAGTTCTGACATTGGCACTCCTAAAAATGAACAGTGAAATCGGAGGCTGCCACAGTGAAAAGCTCAGTTCCACAAGGCACAGTACTAGTCCCTCTCTTCTATTTCTCGTTCTCAGGTCCGACACAAGAGACATAAATCACATCATATCCTCCGCAGGCAATACTAGAACCAGTACGAAAGTGACCTCCAGCAGGAACACAGCAAATCTCCAGGTGAAGTCCAGGAGCCTCTGACAACATAATGATGTTCAATGAAGACAAGTTCCAGCTTCTCCGTTATGGAAACATTCATGAAACAAAAGACTGGCAAGTGGTATAAAACAAACCCGAATCACTCAAGAGAACGTAAGACTAATGTGAGAAACCTGGGAGTGATCATGTCAGATCGCAACACTGTCACTACCATAACAGCAAGAAAAATAATAGGCTGGGTAACCCCGAGTCTTCAAAACAATGGATGCCAGGCCAATGATGATACTCAGCTCTCTAAGCAGCTTCGTTCATGGCAGGCAAAACTGCACACCTGGAGAATACACAGAGAACCTTCACTGTCGCTTATGTAGATCCAAGCACCTAAATTACTGTCTCAAGGTGAACTACACACCAACATATACAACATATTTTACAAACTTTAGCAAAACATTTAACATTAGCATTTTAGCAACACATACAACAACATATACACCCTCCATCATGACTTACAACACACACATCCTTCACAACATACAACACACTTCACTAACACAAAAACATTCACACACACTTCAACAAGAACAAAATCAGCACATACTACCTACATCAACAAATACAGCAATGCAGAGCGCCAGGAATATAGTATAACATACGCACAAAAACATATCAGAGTGGGGGCTCCTAAATTTGCATAAAACAATATATGTATTCAAGGCCGGAGAGTTGCTTTTAAACCCAGTACACACACGCACTAATATTAACCTTAGTGTACACACTTATCTACGATACTCTGCAACAACGACTCAAAAAAAATGCACTATTCTTTACGCTCTTATACTTTTCAATAACACATTTCGATTCCAGGCCTGTCCGATATTTTTTTATATGTTGTGAGGTTCAGATTAATTTGAACCTCCCAACATAGCTTGCGTCAGGATATTAACGCTCTACGACACGTTCTGCGTTGTCTAATGTACACCGCATGTCTTCGTTAGTTCGTTACTGTTGTACACAGGACTTAACTTCCATTAACCAACGCTCTAAGAGGTTAAGTTACGTCTCGCTCTGCTAGACGTAAGCCGGCTCTTTAACTTGCTTCCTTACTGTCGTACATGGGACGTAATTTACGCTAACGTCTGGGCCATTATATTTTCCAAATATAGTTAACTTAATGTAACGTAACTACCGCTGGAGGAAACTACGACATATCCCATGCTGCCCACCTTAAGACGCCCGTTTACCTTCTTTAGCCAGTGTCGTAAGCACAAGATAATCTACACGGTACGGGTGGGGATTGAACTCGCGGCAAGCGAGTGGTAAAACTCCAGGCCAGCGCGTTAACCACTGGGCCAGCTGGCTATAACAAGATTCATCCAACTAGGTAGGTTAGCATGGGCCACCACTGTGATCACAAATGCAAGTTTTTACAGATGAATTTCCCGCTAACGTGGCCGTGACGAACTGTAGCTCATGTCCCCTCAAAGCCGTCATCATGACTCACGAAATCGTACTAACACGACTACAAACCCGTTCAGTCGTTTCGTAAATTCGTCTGTCTTAATTTACATGAACGTACAGGCTAACCTACACGAGGTACAGGCTAACCTACACGAGGTACAGGCTAACCTACACGAGGTACAGGCTAACCTACACGAGGTACAGGCTAACCTACACGAGGTACAGGCTAACCTACACGAGGTACAGGCTAACCTACACGAGGTCAGGCTAACCTACACGAGGTACAGGCTAACCTACACGAGGTACAGGCTAACCTACACGAGGTACAGGCTAACCTACACGAGGTACAGGCTAACCTACACGAGGTACAGGCTAACCTACACGAGGTACAGGCTAACCTACACGAGGTACAGGCTAACCTACACGAGGTACAGGCTAACCTACACGAGGTACAGGCTAACCTACACGAGGTACAGGCTAACCTACACGAGGTACAGGCTAACCTACACGAGGTACAGGCTAACCTACACGAGGTACAGGCTAACCTACACGAGGACAGGCTAACCTACACGAGGTACAGGCTAACCTACACGAGGTACAGGCTAACCTACACGGCAGGCTACTCAGGACAGGCTAACCTACACGAGGTACAGGCTAACCTACACGAGGTACAGGCTAACCTACACACTTGGCTTTCTCTTGGCTGTCTTACAGACAGCTTTCATTGCCATGTTGCAGACAGCTCTCCTTGCCACGTTGCAGACAGCTTTCCTTGCCACGTTGCAGACAGCTTTCCTTGCCACGTTGCAGACAGCTTTCCTTGCCACGTTAAAACACAACATTACACACCATAATTTCAACTAACATAATTTAACAACTTTTGCCAAGTTAAAATAAGTCAGCTTTTTTTTAATAATATTAAGATCCTCGACAAAGTTAATAGCTGTAATTTAGGTTTTTTTCCGGCTTCTTAAAATAAAAATAACAGTTTGTCATCTGTGTTGTCAGTAGTTGAATATTTAATGTTAATGAGTATGTATGATTTAACAGGACCTGGAAACACTACACCAGATTGGTATCAAACTTGCTAAGATCTCCTTCCTGATTTGTCTGTGTTGCTGTTGTACTGAGTGTGTGTGTGTGTGTGTGTGTGTGTGTGTGTACTCACCTATTTGTGGTTGCAGGGGTCGATCATAGCTCCTGGCCCCGCCTCTTCACTGATTGCTACTAGGTCCTCTCTCTCCCTGCTCCATGAGCTTTATCAAACCTAGTCTTAAAACTATGTATGGTTCCTGCCTCTACTATGTCGCTTTCTAGGCTATTCCACTTCCTGACAACTCTATGACTGAAGAAATACTTCCTAACATCCATTTGACTCATAGGAGTCTTCAACTTCCAATTGTGACCCCTTGTTTATGTGTCCCCTCTCTGGAACATCTTGTCTCTGTCCACCTTATCTATTCCTCGCAGTATTTTATATGTCGTTATCATGTCTCCCCTAACCCTCCTGTCCTCTAATGCCGTCAGGCCGATTTCCCTTAACCTTTCTTCGTAGGACAATCTCCTTAGCTCTGGGACTAGTCTTGTTGCAAACCTCTGCACTTTCTCTAATTTCTTGACGTGCTTGACCAGGTGTGGGTTCCAAACTGGTGCTGCATACTCCAGTATGGGCCTGACGTATATGGTATACAGAGTCTTGAATGATTCCTTAGTGAGGTATTGGAACGCTATTCTTAGGTTTGCCAGCCGCCCGTATGCTGCAGCAGTTATCTGATTGATGTGTGCCTCAGGAGATGTGCTCGGTATTATACTCATTCCAAGATCTTTTTCCTTGAGTGAGGTTTGCAGTCTTTGGCCACCTAGACTATACTCTGTCTGCGGTCTTCTTTGCCCTTCCCCGATCTTCATGACTTTACATTTGGCAGGGTTAAATTCTAGGAGCCAGTTACTGGACCAGGCTTGTACGTGACATCTCGTCACGTACCATGACTCGTTGTTTCCTCCCTCTCAGATATTCTCTGATCCATTGCAGTGCCTTTCCTGTTACGTGTGCCTGATCCTCTAGCTTTTGCATTAACCTCTTGTGAGGAACTGTGTTGAAAGCCTTCTTGCAGTCCAAGAAAATGCAGTCTATCCACCCCTCTCTCTCTCGTGTCTTACTTCTGTTACCTTGTCATAAAACTCCAGTAGGTTTGTGATACAGGATTTTCCTTCCCTGAAACCGTGCTGGTTGTCGTTTATAAGCTTGTGTCTTTCTAGGTGCTCCACCACTCTCCTCCTGATGATCTTCTCCATGACTTTGCATACTATACACGTCAGTGACACAGGTCTGTAGTTTAATGCCTCGTGTCTGTCTCCTTTCTTAAAAATTGGGACTACATTTGCCATCTTCCACACCTCAGGTAGTTGCCCAGTTTCACTGGATGTGTTGAAGATTTGTGTTAGTGGCACACACAACATCTCTGCTCCCTCTCTAAGGACCCACGGAGAAATGTTGTCCGGTCCCACCGCTTTTGAGGTATCGAGTTCACATAGCAGCTTCTTCACCTCCTCCTCGGTTGTGTGTATTTCATCCAGCACTTGTTTATATACCTCCCTATTCTAAATTCCTGGAGTCCTTCCTGTCTCCTGTGTAAATACTTCTTTAAATCTCATGTTGAGCTCTTCACATACCTCTTGGTCGTTTTTGTGAACTTCCCTTCCTTCCTCAGCCTGATTACCTGGTCCTTGACTGTTGTTCTCCTCCTGATGTGGCTATACAACAGCTTCGGGTCAGACTTGAGTTTTGATGCCATATCATTTTCATATTGTCGCTGAGTCTCCCTTCTTACCTGTGCATATTCGTTTCTGTGTGTGTGTGTGTGTGTGTACTCACCTAATTGTACTCCCCTAATTGTGGTTGCAGGGGTCGAGATTCAGCTCCTGGCCCCGCCTCTGCACTGTCCGCTACTGGGTCTCTGCTCTCCCTGTTCCATGAGCTTTATCATACCTTGTCTTAAAACTATGTATGGTTCCCGCCTCCACTATATCGTTCGCTAAACTATTCCACTTCCTAACTACTCTATGGCTGAAGAATTGCTTCCTAACATCCCTCTGTGTGTGTGTGTGTGTGTGTGTGTGTGTGTGTGTGTGCGCGCGTGTGTACTCACCTAGTTGTGGTTGCAGGGGTCGATTCATAGCTCCTGGCCCCCCTCTTCACTGGCCGCTACTGGGTCACTCCCTGCGTCATGAGCTTTATCATACCTCTGCTTAAAGCTATGTATTGAGCCTGCCTCGACTACATCGCTTCCTAAACTATTCCACTTGTGATGTGTGTGTGTGTGTGTGTGTGTGTGTGTGTGTGTTAGTTACCATTTTGTCCTAGACACATGTCGATTAGACGCTAAGCCTGTTGTATGTGCGTGCGTGCGTCTGTTTGTCTGTGTCTGTCTCTACATATGATAGCTTAATTAATATAATTTTTCAAACATCTTTGCCGAGATGTAATCACAACACGACCACGTGCACCTCCAGTAACACACTCCAGTAACACACTCCACGTACAGGCCAACACGACCACGTGCACCTCCAGTAACACACTCCACGTACAGGCCAACACGACCACGTGCACCTCCAGTAACACACACACTCCAGTAACACACTCCACGTACAGGCCAACACGACCACGTGCACCTCCAGTAACATACACACTCCACGTACAGGCCAACACGACCACGTGCACCTCCAGTAACACACTCCACGTACAGACCAACACGACCACGTGCACCTCCAGTAACACACTCCACGTACTGGCCAACACGACCACGTGCACCTCCAGTAACACACACCACATACTGGCCAACACGACCACGTGCACCTCCAGTAACACACTCCACTGTACAGACCAACGACCACGTGCACCTCCAGTAACACACTCCACGTACTGGCTCAACACGACCACGTGCACCTCCAGTAACACACTCCACGTACTGGCCAACACGACCACGTCACCTCCAGTAACACACCCACATACTGGCCAACACGACCACGTGCACCTCCAGTAACACACTCCACATACTGGCCAACACGACCACGTGCACCTCCAGTAACACACACCACATACTGGCCAACACGACCACGTGCACCTCCAGTAACACACTCCACGTACTGGCCAACACGACCACCTCCAGTAACACACTCCACGTACTGGCCAACACGACCACGTGCACCTCCAGTAACACACTCCACGTACTGGCCAACACGACCACGTGCACCTCCAGTAACACACTCCACGTACTGGCAAACACGACCACGTGCACCTCCAGTAACACACTCCACATACTGGCCAACATATCCAGTGTGACCTCCGATGCCATCATTTATTCTAGCATGGAGAGCTTTATTCTCAGTTAATGGCATCTGGAACGCATAAATCTTCCACAAGCCCCACAAAATGTAAAGTCCTGATAACGGGGTAGCATAGTAATGGTGGGACGCTACAGGGTAGCATTGTAATAGTAGAAGGACGCTACAGGGTAGTATTGTAATGGTGGGAGGACGCTACAGCGTAGCATAGTAATGGTGGGACGCTACAGGGTAGCATAGTAATGGTGGAAGGACGCTACAGGGTAGCATAGTAATGGTGGACGCTACGGTAGCATTGTAATGGTGGAAGGACGCTCAGGGTACATTGTAATGGTGGAGGACGCTACAGGGTAGCATAGTAATGGTGGGACGCTACAGGGCAAGCATCAGTAATGGTGGAAGGACGCCAGGGTAGCATAGTAATGGTAGGACGCTACAGGGAGCATAGTAATGGTGGAAGGACGCTACAGGGTAGCATAGTAATGGTGGGACGCTCAGGTAGCTAGTTGGTGGGAGGACCTAGGGTACATAGTAATGGTGGGAGGACGCTACAGGGTAGCATAGTAATGGTGGAAGGACGCTACAGGGTAGCATAGTAATGGTGGAAGGACGCTACAGGGTAGCATAGTAATGGTGGAACGAAGCTACAGGGTAGCATAGTAATGGGAACAGCTACAGGGTAGCATAGTAATGGTGGGAGGACGCTACAGGTAGCATAGTAATGGTGGGAGACGCACAGGGTAGCATAGTAATGGTGGATGCAGAGGACATAGTAATGGTGGAAGGACGCTACAGGGTAGCATTGTAATGGTGGGAGGACGCTACAGGGTAGCATAGTAATGGTGGAAGGACGCTACAGGGTAGCATAGTAATGGTGGAAGGACGCTACAGGGTAGCATAGTAATGGTGGGAGGACGCTACAGGGTAGCATAGTAATGGTGGAAGGACGCTACAGGGTAGCATAGTAATGGTGGAAGGACGCACAGGGTAGCATTGTAATGGTGGGAGGACGCTACAGGGTAGCATAGTAATGTGGACGCTGAGGGCATAGTAATGGTGGAAGGACGCTACAGGGTAGCATAGTAATGGTGGAGGAAGCTACAGGGTAGCATAGTAATGGTGGGACCACAGGAGCATGTAATGGTGGAAGGACGCTCAGGCATAGTAATGGTGAGGAGCACAGGGAGCATAAATGTGGAAGGACCTACGGAGCATGCAATGGGAGGAGCTACGGAGCTAGCAATGGTGGAGAAGCACAGGGTAGCATAGTAATGGTGGAAGGACGCTAGGGTAGCAAGCAATGGTGGAGGACCAACAGGTAAATGTAATGGTGGAAGGACGCTACAGGTAGCATAGTAATGGTGGGAAGCACAGGAGCATATATGGTGGGACGCTACAGGGTAGCATAGTAATGGTGGAAGGACGCTACAGGGTAGCATAGTATGTGGAAGGCTACAGGTAGCATAGTAATGGTGGAAGACACAGGAGCATAGCAATGGTGGGAGGAAGCACAGGTAGCATAGTAATGGTGGAAGGAAGCTACAGGGTAGCATAGTAATGGTGGAAGGACGCTACAGGGTAGCATAGCAATGGTGGGAGGACGCTACAGGGTAGCATAGTAATGGTGGGACGCTACAGGGTAGCATAGTAATGGTGGAAGGACGCTACAGGGTAGCATAGCAATGGTGGGACGCTACAGGGTAACATAGTAATGGTGGGACGCTACAGGGTAGCATAGTAATTGTGGAAGGACGCTACAGGGTAGCATAGCAATGGTGGGACGCTACAGGGTAGCATAGTAATGGTGGAAGGACGCTACAGGGTAGCATAGCAATGGTGGGACGCTACAGTGTAGCATAGCAATGGTGGGACGCTACAGGGTAGCATAGCAATGGTGGGACGCTACAGGGTAGCATAGCAATGGTGGGAGGACGCTACAGAGTAACATAGCAATGGTGGGAGGACGCTACAGGGTAGCATAGCAATGGTGGGAGGACGCTACAGGGTAGCATAGCAATGGTGGGAGGACGCTACAGGGTAGCATAGTAATGGTGGAAGGACGCTACAGGGTAGCATAGCAATGGTGGGACGCTACAGGGTAGCATAACAATGGTGGGAGGACGCTACAAAGTAACATAGCAATGGTAGGAGGACGCTAAAGAGTAGCATAGCAATGGTGGGAGGACGCTACAGGGTAGCATAGTAAGGGTGGGAGGACGCTACAGGGTAGCATAGCAAGGTGGGAGGACGCTGGGTAGGCATAGTAAGGGTGGGAGGACGCTACAGGGTAGCATAGCAAGGGTGGGAGGACGCTACAGGGTAGCATAGTAAGGGTGGGAGGACGCTACAGGGTAGCATAGTAAGGGTGGGAGGACGCTACAGGGTAGCATAGTAAGGGTGGGAGGACGCTACAGGGTAGCATAGCAAGGGTGGGAGGACGCTACAGGGTAGCAAAGGGTGGGAGGACGCTACAGGGTAGCATAGCAAGGGTGGGAGGACGCTGCAGGGTAGCATAGCAAGGGTGGGAGGACGCTACAGGGTAGCATAGCAAGGGTGGGAGGACGCTACAGGGTAGCATAGTAATGGTGGGAGGACGCTACAGGGTAGCATAGTAAGGGTGGGAGGACGCTACAGGGTAGCATAGTAAGGGTGGGAGGACGCTACAGGGTAACAGTAAGGGTGGGAGGACGCTACAGGGTAACAATAAGGGTGGGAGGACGCTACAGGGTAGCATAGTAAGGGTGGGAGGACGCTACAGGGCAACAGTAAGGGTGGAAGGACGCTACAGGGTAGCAAAGGGTGGGAGGACGCTACAGGGTAACAGTAAGGGTGGGAGGACGCTACAGGGTAACAGTAAGGGTAGGAGGACGGTACAGGGTAGCATAGTAAGGGTGGGAGGACGCTACAGGGTAACAGTAAGAGTGGGAGGACGCTACAGGGTAGCAAAGGGTGGGAGGACGCTACAGGGTAACAGTAAGGGTGGGAGGACGCTACAGGGTAACAGTAAGGGTGGGAGGACGCTGCAGGGTAGCATAGTAAGGGTGGGGTGACGCTACAGGGTAACAGTAAGGGTGGGAGGACGCTACAGGGTAGCAAAGGGTGGGAGGAGGCTACAGGGTAACAGTAAGGGTGGGAGGAGGCTACAGGGTAGCAAAGTAAGGGTGGGAGGACGCTACAGGGTAGCATAGTAAGGGTGGGAGGACGCTACAGGGTAGCATAGTAAGGGTGGGAGGACGCTACAGGGTAGCATAGTAAGGGTGGGAGGACGCTACAGGGTAGCATAGTAAGGGTGGGAGGACGCTACAGGGTAGCATAGTAAGGGTGAGAGGACGCTACAGGGTAGCATAGTAAGGGTGGATGGACGCTACAGGGTAGCATAGTAAGGGTGGAAGGACGCTACGGTTGATGGAGGCATCACGACATCTGCCGGGGGTTATCTTGTTACCATAATTATGCTATCGTGTGCAGGCAACTCCATTTTCATAATCTTTTACAATCAATTTTTTGAAATAGTAGAGGGCTTTGTTGACTCGCTAGACCAGCCTCACGCAATCCAACGTGGGCACCAACAGCCTGCCTCATCTGGAGCTAACTTGAAGAACGATTTATGTGGTTCCCTCTTGAAGGCAGCCAGAGCTTGGTTGAACATTTTCCCTATGAACGAAGAACAAAAAGGCACAATACCGTGACTGGAACAATACACAAGTAACTTGCACGACGACGTTTCGGTCAGACATTTAGGGTTCTGAAGTTTTGGTCCCTCTTATACTTACGGAGGTTTCTCTCTATGTACTTCTGACGCTCCTGATGTTCACAGGTTATCTTGCACCGTCTGCCAAGTCTGGCTTTTTCACAGAGTGATTTCTGTGAGCAACTCCCTCAGGGGTTTTCCAGGTACACATTATGATATATTTTTCACGCCTACGTTCCAAGAATCACACATCAAGGGACTTAAGAGGCACGTACGTTGCAGAGGTCTGAACAAAGTTCACACCTCTGCAACACTACTGTCATCGAATATTTAAGTTATACCATGAATTAAGGGAAGATCCTGGACTTCACCTGACCAAACAAAGCAAATCTGATATTAATTATGGACAAGGTAGATTATAGTGGAAAAATAAACATGATATTAGGGAACTTACGTGCCCTTTAAAGCGTTTCCAGTAGTTCAGATGTTTGAGTGAATTAATACAAGCAATGAAGCATCTCTGAAGGCTTTAAAGAGATCATTATTATACAATATAATTATATGGAGGGTAGGGGTAAAAGAGGTTTTGTGTGCAAGGTGCTTGGACTTCCAGCAAGCGTGAGCGTGTTAGGAGTGAATGGAGATGAATGGTTTTTGGGACTTTACGAGCTGTTGGGGTGTGAGTAGGGTAATATTTTGTGAAGGGATTCAGAGAAACCGGTTA
>WNWK01001119.1:122500-202500 GCA_009830355.1 Cherax destructor | reverse complement strand
CAACACCTCTTGCCAAGACCCTCGCATTCACTTCTCTTACAACCCCATCTATAAATATATTGAACAACCACGGTGACATCACACATCCTTGTCTAAGGCCCACTTTACTGGGAAATAGTCCCCTTCCCTCCTACACACTCTAACCTGAGCCTCACTATCCTCATAAAAACTCTTCACTGCTTTCAGTAACCTTCCTCCTATTCCATACACCTGCAACATCTGCCACATTGCCCCCTATCTACCCTATCATACGCCTTTTCCAAATCCATAAATGCCACAAAAACATCTTTACCCTTATCCAAATACTGTTCACCTATATGTTTCACTGTAAACACTTGGTCTACACACCCCTACCTTTCCTAAAGCCCCTTGTTCATCTGCTATCCTGCTTTCTGTTTTACTCTTAATTCTTTCAATAATAACTCTACCATACACTTTACCAGGTACACTCAACAGACTTATTCCCCTATAATTTTTGCACTCTCTTTGTCCCCTTTGCCTTTATACAAAGGAACAATACACGCTCTCTGCCAATCCCTAGGTACCTTACCCTCTTCCATACATTTATTAAATAATAGCACCAACCACTCCAAAATTATATCCCCACCTGCTTTTAACATTTCTATCTTTATCCCATCAATCCCAGCTGCCTTACCCCCTTCATTCTACCCACTGCCTCACGAACTTCCCTACACCCACAACTGGCTCTTCCACACTCCTACAAGATGTTATTCCTCCTTGCCCTACACACGAAATCACAGCTTCCCTGTCTTCATCAACATTTAACAAATCCTCAAAATATTCTCTCCATCTTCCCGATAGCTCTAACTCTCCATTTAATAACTCTCCTCCTATTTTTAACTGTCAAATCCATTTGTTCTCTAGGCTTCCTCAACTTATTAATCTCATTCCAAAACTTTTTCTTATTTTCAACAAAATTTGCTGATAACATCTCACCCACTCTCTCATCTGCTCTCTTTTACATTGCTTCACCACTCTTTAACCTCTCTTTTCTCTCCATATACTCTTCCCTCCTTGCATCACTTCTACTTTGTAAAAACTCTCATATGCTAACTTTTTCTCCCTTACTACTCTCTTTACATCATCATTCCACCAATCGCTCCTCTTCCCTCCTGCACCCACTCGCCTGTAACCACAAACTTCTGCTGAACACTCTAACACTACATTTTTAAATCTACCCCATACATTTTCGACCCCATTGCCTACACTCTCACTAGCCCATCTATCCTCCAATAGTTGTTTATATCTTACCCTAACTGCCTCCTTTTAGTTTATAAACCTTCACCTCTCTTTACTTACTGATTCTATTTTCCTTGTATCCCATCTACCTTTTACTCCCACTGTAGCTATAACTAAAAAGTGATCTGATATATCTGTAGCCCCTCTATAAACATGCACATCCTGAAGTCTACTCAACAGTCTTTTATCTACCAATACATAGTCCAACAAACTACTGTCATTACGCCCTACATCATATCTTGTATACTTATTTATCCTCTTTTTCTTAAAATATGTATTACCTATAACTAAACCCCTTTCTATACAAAGTTCAATCAAAGGGCTCCCATTATCATTTACACCTGGCACCCCAAACTTACCTACTACACCCTCTCTGCATGTTTCTCCCACTTTAGCATTTAGGTCCCCTACCACAATTACTCTCTCATTTGGTTCAAAAGTTCCTATACATTCGCTTAACATCTCCCAAAATCTCTCTCTCCTCTACACTCCTCTCTTCTCCAGGTGCATACACGCTTATTATGACCCACTTTTCGCATCCGACCCTTATTTTAATCCACATAATCCTTGAATTTACACATTTATATTCCCTTTTTTCCTTCCATAACTGATCCTTCAACATTATTGCTACCCCTTCCTTAGCTCTAACTCTCTCAGATACTCCTGACTTAATCCCATTTATTTCTCCCCACTGAAACTCGCCTACCCCTTCAGCTTTGTTTCGCTTAGGCCAGGACATCCAACTTCTTTTCATTCATAACATCGGCAATCATCTCTTTCTTATCATCCGCACTACATCCACGCACATTCAGACAACCCAATTTTATAAAGTTTTTCTTCTTCTCGTTTTTAGTAGATTTGTACAGGAGAAGGGGTTACTAGCCCATTGCTCCCGGCATCTTAGTCGCCTCATACGACACGCATGGCTTACGGAGGAAAGATTCTTTCCACTTCCCCATGGACAATAGAGAAAATAAAAAGAACAAGAGCTATTAAGAAAAAGAAGAAAACCTAGATGTGTGTATGTATATATATGCATGTGTATGCCAGTGTAGTGTGACCTAAAGTGTAAGTAGAAGTAGCTAGATATACCTGTTATCCAGCGTGTTTATGAGACAGAAAAAGACACCAGCAATCCTACCATCATGTAAAACAGTTTCAGGTTTCTGTTTCACAGTCACCTGGCAGGACGGTAGTACCTCCCTGGGTGGTTGCTGTCTACCAACCTACTACCTAAAATATATATATATATATATATATATATATATATATATATATATATATATATATATATATATATATATAATTTTATATATATATATAATATATATATATATATATTATATATATATATATATATATATATATATATATATATATATATATATATATATATATATATAAAGCTTCAGGTAGGTGAAGTCAGGGAGGAGATAGAAACGTGTGATGAACTTTAAGTATATTAAAATGCAATGAGTCTCAGAGTTTGCGGCTTACCTGGCGGGCACGGTGCCTCCCAGGCGCCCCTCAGTGCTACCAGGTGCCCCCCAGGTGCTACCAGGTGCCCCTCAGTGCTACCAGGTGCCCCCCAGGTGCTACCAGGTGCCCCTCAGTGCTACCTGGTGCCCCCAGTGCTACCAGGTGCCCCCCAGATGCTACCAGGTGCCCCCAATGCTACCAGGTGCCCTCAGTGCTACCAGGTGCCCCCCAGGTGCTAGTGCCCCCAGGTGCTACCAGGTGCCCCCAATGCTACCAGGTGCCCCCCAGGTGCTACCAGGTTCCCCCCAAGTGCTACCAGGTGCCCTCCAGGTGTTACCAGGTGCCCCCAGTGCTACCAGGTGCCCCCCAGGTACCACAGTGCTTCCAGGTGCCCCCAGGTGCTACCAACGCTATACCCCCTCCATACCCCCTACCATAAGTATTTATGGCAGGAAAGTGAGAAGCCGGGAAGGATTACACACACACACACACACACACACACACACACACACACACACACACACACCTTAAGTTGTGTACATGTGTACTCGTCTTGTTGTACATGTATGTCTTGTGTATACGTGTATACGTGTGTGGTAGGGGGGCAGGGGCAGCAGGAAGGGGGAATAAAGGGTGAAGGTGCACATCAGTGGTGGGTAATGGTGTTTCCGGCAGCCTGAGGCCTCAGTTGTAAATCAAAACTGTGACCACCAACACTTATAGTGCCAGGAGCAGCAGTGCCAGGGGGTAGTGTCAGGGATAGCAATGCCAGGGAGTAGTGCCAGGGACAGCAGTGAAGTGTTGCCAGCTCAGGCTGACACTACTGAAGTGTTGCCAGCTCAGGTTGACACTACTGAAGTGTTGCCAGCTCAGGTTGACACACAACACTATGTAACTCATCCTGTGTGATGGAATAAGAGGGAGAGACAGCTCACTTTTGTTCCATCTTTATAGCTAGCAAATGTAACAGTGTATTAACACACTCCTGATGCATCCAATATTGCTGAGAGAGAGAGAGAGAGAGAGAGAGAGAGAGAGAGAGAGAGAGAGAGAGAGAGAGAGACAGAGAGAGAGAGAGAGAGACAGAGAGACAGAGAGACAGAGAGAGAGAGACAGAGAGAGACAGAGAGAGAGAGAGCAAGAGAGAGAGAGAGACAGAGAGAGAGAGACAGAGAGAGAGAGAGACAGAGAGAGAGAGAGACAGAGAGAGAGAGAGAGAGAGAGAGAGAGAGAGAGAGAGAGAGCTGCAAGCACTAGTATGAGGCTTGATATTTCAACATTAGAAAGCCACGTGTATGGGCAATATAAACCATACATTTGATTGTGTGACATTATAATTGCCAGAATGAGCTTGCGATACTCTCAACTGTGTCGGATGAATACAATTAGCACAGGCAAGCCTCTTAACTCTGCCTATCCCACATGTAGACTGTGAAAATGAGGACACACACACTAGCACTTCACCTCTATCTTCAACCAGTAGCAACAGCATGGTTGATCAGGCAAGCATCAGACGAGCCTGGCCCATCACCGGGCTCTGGCAGTTGAAAAACTCACGAAACTCATCAAAGGTATATCAGAGGTAGGTATAACCTGTTACCAGATAATATCACAAACATTGCCGGAAGAGAAGTGGAAGTCTGGAGAGAAAACTGTATCACTATCTCCACCAAGTGCCAGATCAACTAGGCTGTAATGGTACGTGGAGCCAGCGAGCCGCAAAACAGCAACAGCCTGATTGAACAGGCAATCAGCAGAAAAGCCTGGTCCCAGGCCAGGCTGCGAGGCTAGAAAAAATAAAACTCTCGAAACCAGGCACAGGTATACCCTAAGCCACAACTTTCTCATCCTCCAAAAATTTTGCCTTTTTGGCGCCAATTTCCACGTCAGTTCCCGCGTGTTTTTCCCGCGTATTTCTTGTACACATTTCCTGGAAGGCGGCCCGACCCTCTATACCTCCACCAGCTACAAGTACAAGAACCTTCACACACACACACTTACAAGACTTATACTTCTTCAGTTTACGTCAACACATGGAGCATTTTAATCAGCGCAATAGCACAATAAAATAGCCGGAAAATAGCAACGCTTTTTCTTTATATTTTTATTTATTCCGGCATCATTTTACGCCTCGCAAAGTGGGATTCCGCGTTGGGCTTCTGGGATTTTCTCCAGAGAGAAGTTCATCCTTCCCTCACGCTCTGGGCTCAGCCTCTTCCCTGCCCAACCAACACACAGCTTCAAGAGCAGGTATGATCAAACCCTGGAGGACAGAAATCAAGACAACCAGTGGATAGTACTCACGAGGTGGGGCCAAGAGCTAGGACTCAACCCCTACAAAGACAACGAGGTGAGTGCAACATGAACAACGCCCAACACAAAAACATGACATGAAACCTCTGGAGGGATGAGCCCCCAATCTGCACCGTGAAATCACTCCCTCACACCATGTGGATCGGACCCCTGGAAGTCTTCAGTAAACAAAAGAACTTGATAAGTTAGTTCCTCATCAGAAGAGCTGTGATGCATCAGTTGAAGGACTCCAGTGGAATAGCTCACTGTGATTTTTATGTGGTTATCTTCCGTAATTTACGTGTTACTATGTATGATAATTTGTGTAACTGTATTTATGTAATACCTGTATCTAAATAAACTTACATTAGAATGAGTGTGGTTGAACAGCCCATCATTGGAGTGGAGGAGAGAGATACATAATATATACATGGAAAGTACTTGAGGGCCTGGTCCCAAATCTGCACACTGCCATAACAACATACTGGAGTGAGAGATATGGGAGGAAGTGTAAAATAAACCCAGTGAGGAGCAGGGGTGCGGTGGGGACAATACGGGAGCACTGTATTAACATCTGGGGTCCCAGACTATTCAACATCTTACCAGAAGATATCCGAAACATCGCTGGAACCAGTGTAGAAGCCTTCAAGAGGAAACTGGACAAATATCTTCATCGGGTGCCAGATCAACCAGGCTGTGATGGATATGGGCAGCGGGCCTCCAGCAGCAACAGCCTGGTTGACCAGGCAAGCACCAGACGAGCCTGGCCCATGGCCGGGCTCAGAGAGTAGATACTCTCGAAACTCTTCAAAGGTATATCAAAGGTAACCAGGGGGGCTTGGTTTGTGACCGGGTAGTAGGGGGCGGTGTCCCCAGGACCGTGTGGTTGACCAGCCCATCAACCAGGAGGCTTGTTTTGTGACCTGGTAGAAGGGGCGGTGACCCCAGGACCGTGTGGGTGACCAGCCCATCAAGCAGGAGGCTTGGTTTGTGACCTGGTAGAAGGGGGCGGTGACCCCAGGACCGTGTGGGTGACCAGCCCATCAACCAGGAGGCTTATTTGTGACCTGGTAGTAGGGGGCGGTGACCCCAGGACCGTGTGGTTGACCAGCCCATCAACCAGGAGGCTTGGTTTGTGATCGGGTAGTAGGGGGCGGTGACCCCAGGATCATGTGGTTGACCAGCCCATCAACCAGGAAGCTTGGTTTGTGACCTGGTAGTAGGGGGCGGTGACCCCAGGATCGTGTGGTTGACCAGCCCATCAACCAGGAGGCTTGGTTTGTGACCTGGTAGTAGGGGGCGGTGACCCCAGGATCATGTGGTTGACCAGCCCATCAACCAGGAGGCTTGGTTTGTTTGTGACCGGATAGCAGGGGGGGCGGTGACCCCAGGACCGTGTGGTTGACCAGCCCATCAACCAGGAAGCTTGGTTTGTGACCGGGTAGTAGGGGGCGGTGACCCCAGGACCGTGTGGTTGACCAGCCCATCAACCAGGAAGCTTGGTTTGTGACCGGGTAGTAGGGGGCGGTGACCCCAGGACCGTGTGGTTGACCAGCCCATCAACCAGGAAGCTTGGTTTGTGACCGGGTAGTAGGGGGCGGTGACCCCAGGATCATGTGGTTGACCAGCCCATCAACCAGGAAGCTTGGTTTGTGACCGGGTAGTAGGGGGCGGTGACCCCAGGATCATGTGGTTGACCAGCCCATCAACCAGGAAGCTTGGTTTGTGATCGGGTAGTAGGGGGCGGTGACCCCAGGATCATGTGGTTGACCAGCCCATCAACCAGGAAGCTTGGTTTGTGACCGGGTAGTAGGGGGCGGTGACCCCAGGACCGTGTGGTTGACCAGCCCATCAACCAGGAAGCTTGGTTTGTGACCTGGTAGTAGGGGGCGGTGACCCCAGGACCGTGTGGTTGACCAGCCCATCAACCAGAAGGCTTGGTTTGTTTGTGACCGGATAGCAGGGGGGGGCGGTGACCCCAGGATCGTGTACACAACCTTCAACCCAAAAGGAGCATGGTCTCGCCCATTCATCGAGGTACAAATAAATGGCCCCAGACCTAGAGCTCAACCCTCGCAAAGACGACTAAATCCACATTTGTTCACACTTCACAACGCACAACCTTGTACAAGTACCACAATTATATTCACTGAGAGGCTCTAAACTCGTATGGGCCTTGTAGCGCCTTGGATATGGGATGTGTGATATCTGATCCAAGGAAGGGGAGAATAGCTTCCATTCCTGAGATCAAGAGCCTCTTACGGGCATCAAGACGCAACAGTTGAAGGACAAGTAACTCTGACCAACACCTAACAAGACTAACCAACACCTAACAAGACTAACCAACACCTAACATGACTGACCAACACCTAACATGACTGACCAACACCTAACATGACTGACCAACACCTAACATGGCTGACCAACACCTAACATGGCTGACCAACACCTAACAAGACTGACCAACACGTAACATGACTGACCAACACCTAACAAGACTGACCAACATCTAACAAGACTAACCAACACCTAACAAGACTGACCAACACCTAACAAGACTGACCAACACCTAACAAGACTGACCAACACCTAACAAGACTGACCAACACCTAACAAGACTGACCAACACCTAACAAGACTGACCAACACCTAACAAGACTGACCAACACCTAACATGGGTAACCAACACCTAACAAGACTGACCAACACCTAACATGGGTAACCAACACCTAACAAGACTGACCAACACCTAACAAGACTGACCAACACCTAACAAGACTGACCAACACCTAACAAGACTGACCAACACCTAACAAGACTGACCAACACCTAACAAGACTGACCAACACCTAACAAGACTAACCAACACCTAACATGACTGACCAACACCTAACATGACTAACACCTAAAATGGTTAACCAACACCTAACAAGACTGACCAACACGTAACATGGCTGACCAACACCTAACAAGACTGACCAACACCTAACAAGACTGACCAACACGTAACATGGCTGACCAACACCTAACAAGACTGACCAACACCTAACAAGACTAACCAACACCTAACATGACTGACCAACACCTAACATGACTAACACCTAACATGGGTAACCAACACCTAACAAGACTGACCAACACGTAACATGGCTGACCAACACCTAACAAGACTGACCAACACGTAACATGGCTGACCAACATTTAACAAGACTGACCAACACCTAACAAGACTGACCAACACGTAACATGGCTGACCAACACCTAACAAGACTGACCAACACCTAACAAGACTAACCAACACCTAACATGACTGACCAACACCTAACATGACTAACACCTAACATGGGTAACCAACACCTAACAAGACTGACCAACACGTAACATGGCTGACCAACACCTAACAAGACTGACCAACACGTAACATGGCTGACCAACACCTAACAAGACTGACCAACACCTAACAAGACTGACCAACACGTAACATGGCTGACCAACACCTAACAAGACTGACCAACACCTAACAAGACTAACACCTAACATGGGTAACCAACACACTTGCTGAGGCACACATCAAGCAAATAACTGCTGCAGCATACGGGCGCCTGACAAACCTGGAGAGTGATGTAGTGGAGACAGGATCCATACATAGCTTTAAGAGATACGATAAAGCTCATGGAGCAGGGAGAGAGAGTAGACCTAGTAGCGACCAGCGAAGAGGCAGGGTCAGGAGCTGTGACTCGACCCCTGCAACTACAATTATGTGAGTACACACACACACACACAAAAGCCCTACATTCATCAGAACTGAGAGATGAACTTAGTGTTCTCATTGTGTTGTTGACATTAATCCCGTGTTGTTTACTTACCACACTGCAACAATGGCCGCTCTTATTGACTTTGCTGGATTAAGAGCTCCCATCTGCTCGCCTCACTCACTCACTTATTCACTCTTTGCACACAAAATCCCGGAGAGAGCAAACAGCAATACTGCACCTTACATTTCATGCCATATGATCAATAGTAAACACACAGCTGTTATTACAGCGTTAACTCAAAGTGTAATTACCTTATCAAACACCATACAAGTCAACTTTTTCTGGGCACGTTCAGCAGGCAACCTCACTCAGGCTCTATTATAATAATAATAATAATAATAATAATAATAATAATAATAATAATAATAATTATAATTATCATTATACATGTTAACTGTTACCTTTGTGTACCACGTAAAAGTAATAACGAGGATAAATTACTTTAAACTGTTTGTGTGTGTGATATGATTATCTTGGCAAGGAAATTATCTCCAGTGAGTACACTCTCCAGTGAAGTGTACAGGTCATGCGTGTCACACAAGTGTACAGGTCATGTGTCACACAAGTGTAAATGTCATGCGTGTCACACAAGTGTACAGGTCATGCGTGTCACACAAGTGTACAGGTCATGCGTGTCACACAAGTGTACAGGTCATGCGTGTCACACAAGTGTACAGGTCATGCGTGTCACACAAGTGTACAGGTCATGCGTGTCACACAAGTGTACAGGTCATGCGTGTCACACAAGTGTACAGGTCATGTGTGTCACACAAGTGTACAGGTCATGTGTGCCACACAAGTGTACAGGTCATGCGTGTCACACAAGTGTACAGGTCATGTGTGTCACACAAGTGTACAGGTCATGCGTGTCACACAAGTGTACAGGTCATGCGTGCCACACAAGTGTACAGGTCATGCGTGTCACACAAGTGTACAGGTCATGTGTGTCACACAAGTGTACAGGTCATGCGTGTCACACAAATGTACAGGTCATGCGTGTCACACAAGTGTACAGGTCATGCGTGTCACACAAGTGTACAGGTCATGCTGTCACACAAGTGTACAGGTCATGCGTGTCACACAAGTGTACAGGTCATGCGTGTCACACAAGTGTACAGGTCATGCGTGTCACACAAGTGTACAGGTCATGCGTGTCACACAAGTGTACAGGTCATGCGTGTCACACAAGTGTACAGGTCATGTGTCACACAAGTGTACAGGTCACGTGTGTCACACAAGTGTACAGGTCATGTGTGTCACACAAGTGTACAGGTCATGTGTGTCACACAAGTGTACAGGTCATGTGTCACACAAGTGTACAGGTCATGTGTCACACAAGTGTACAGGTCATGCGTGTCACACAAGTGTACAGGTCATGCGTGTCACACAAGTGTACAGGTCATGCGTGTCACACAAGTGTACAGGTCATGCGTGTCACACAAGTGTACAGGTCATGCGTGTCACACAAGTGTACAGGTCATGCGTGTCACACAAGTGTACAGGTCATGTGTCACAAAGTGTACAGGTCATGTGCACACAAGTGTACAGGTCATGTGTCACACAGTGTACAGGTCACGTGTGTCACACAAGTGTACAGGTCATGGTGTCACACAAGTGTACAGGTCATGCGTGTCACACAAGTGTACAGGTCATGCGTGTCACACAAGTGTACAGGTCATGTGTGTCACACAAGTGTACAGGTCATGTGTGTCACACAAGTGTACAGGTCATGTGTGCCACACAAGTGTACAGGTCATGCGTGTCACACAAGTGTACAGGTCACGTGTGTCACACAAGTGTACAGGTCATGCGTGTCACACAAGTGTACAGGTCATGCGTGCCACACAAGTGTACAGGTCATGCGTGTCACACAAGTGTACAGGTCATGTGTGTCACACAAGTGTACAGGTCATGTGTGTCACACAAGTGTACAGGTCATGCGTGTCACACAAGTGTACAGGTCATGCGTGTCACACAAGTGTACAGGTCATGCGTGTCACACAAGTGTACAGGTCATGCGTGTCACACAAGTGTACAGGTCATGCGTGTCACACAAGTGTACAGGTCATGCGTGTCACACAAGTGTACAGGTCATGCGTGTCACACAAGTGTACAGGTCATGCGTGTCACACAAGTGTACAGGTCATGCGTGTCACACAAGTGTACAGGTCATGCGTGTCACACAAGTGTACAGGTCATGTGTCACACAAGTGTACAGGTCACGTGTGTCACACAAGTGTACAGGTCATGTGTGTCACACAAGTGTACAGGTCATGTGTGTCACACAAGTGTACAGGTCATGTGTGTCACACAAGTGTACAGGTCATGTGTGTCACACAAGTGTACAGGTCATGTGTCACACAAGTGTACAGGTCATGTGTCACACAAGTGTACAGGTCATGCGTGTCACACAAGTGTACAGGTCATGCGTGTCACACAAGTGTACAGGTCATGCGTGTCACACAAGTGTACAGGTCATGTGTGTCACACAAGTGTACAGGTCATGTGTGCCACACAAGTGTACAGGTCATGCGTGTCACACAAGTGTACAGGTCACGTGTGTCACACAAGTGTACAGGTCATGCGTGTCACACAAGTGTACAGGTCATGCGTGCCACACAAGTGTACAGGTCATGCGTGTCACACAAGTGTACAGGTCATGTGTGTCACACAAGTGTACAGGTCACGTGTGTCACACAAGTGTACAGGTCATGTGTGTCACACAAGTGTACAGGTCATGTGTGTCACACAAGTGTACAGGTCATGTGTGTCACACAAGTGTACAGGTCATGTGTCACACAAGTGTACAGGTCATGTGTGCCACACAAGTGTACAGGTCATGTGTGTCACACAAGTGTACAGGTCATGTGTGTCACACAAGTGTACAGGTCATGTGTGTCACACAAGTGTACAGGTCATGTGTGTCACACAAGTGTACAGGTCATGTGTCACACAAGTGTACAGGTCATGTGTGCCACACAAGTGTACAGGTCATGTGTGCCACACAAGTGTACAGGTCATGTGTGTCACACAAGTGTACAGGTCATGTGTGTCACACAAGTGTACAGGTCATGTGTGTCACACAAGTGTACAGGTCATGTGTGTCACACTATACTCAAGCCTAGAGGTCTTTCACAGTGTGACAGGACAACTGTGTCCTGGTCAACCGTGTCCTGGTCAAATGCGTCCCGGACATTTGTGTCCCAATATATGTATATTTCATATTAGATGAATTTTTGTATTTTTAGAATTGATTTTATTTACAAGTCCCAAATTAGATACATTTAATAGAGAACGTTTCGCTCCTGGGACCTTAAACACTCCTTGATTACACTAATTGATTATATATATATATATATATATATATATATATATATATATATATATATATAATTATTTTACATGGCGTTTCTTACCCAGAAATAGTTAAATATAGCGGGACGCAAATAACCCGGACGCAAAAATAACCCGGACGCAAAAATAACCCGGACGCAAATGTCCAGGGACGCATTTCACCAGGATATAAATACCCTGGTACCCTTTCACAGGTGTAAGTGAATCATCCTGAGCAGGATAACTGCCTGGTATACACACCAGGATGGAGGGTGAAACTGACACCGTGGAGTGATACCCTGTATACACACAGGATGGAGGTGATAACTGCTGGATACACCAGGATGGAGGTGATAACTGCCTGGTATACACACCAGGATGGAGGTGATAACTGCCTGGTATACACACCAGGATGGAGGGTGATAACTGCCTGGTATACACACCAGGATGGAGGGTGATAACTGCCTGGTATACACACCAGGATGGAGGGTGATAACTGCCTGGTATACACACCAGGATGGAGGGTGATAACTGCCTGGTATACACACCAGGATGGAGGGTGATAACTGCGTGGTATACACACCAGGATGGAGGGTGATAACTGCGTGGTATACACACCAGGATGGAGGGTGATAACTGCCTGGTATACACACCAGGATGGAGGGTGATAACTGCCTGGTATACACACCAGGATGGAGGGTGATAACTGCGTGGTATACACACCAGGATGGAGGGTGATAACTGCGTGGTATACACACCAGGATGGAGGGTGATAACTGCCTGGTATACACACCAGGATGGAGGGTGATAACTGCCTGGTATACACACCAGGATGGAGGGTGATAACTGCGTGGTATACACACCAGGATGGAGGGTGATAACTGCGTGGTATACACACCAGGATGGAGGGTGATAACTGCCTGGTATACACACCAGGATGGAGGGTGATAACTGCGTGGTATACACACCAGGATGGAGGGTGATAACTGCCTGGTATACACACCAGGATGGAGGGTGATAACTGCGTGGTATACACACCAGGATGGAGGGTGATAACTGCCTGGTATACACACCAGGATGGAGGGTGATAACTGCGTGGTATACACACCAGGATGGAGGGTGATAACTGCTGGTATACACACCAGGATGGAGGGTGATAACTGCTGGTATACACACCAGATGGAGGGTGATAACTCCGTGGTATACACACCAGGATGGAGGGTGATAACTGCGTGGTATACACACCAGGATAGGGGAGGCGTTTCATCACTTGAGTAATGCACGCTGTGATGAGTGTAACTTAAGTTAGAGACAATTTGATAAGTTCCTGATCAGTGGTGGTGACGTGGGACGGGCGTGTAGCGTGCAACAACAGTCTCACTGATCATACTGTCAAAGAGGAAGGTCTGGTGTAGCTGCCTGCTACACCAGAGTGAGAGGGGTTGGATTTCAGTGAGACTTGCACGAAGGAAATAGAATCATCGAAGCTTATTGCTTGAGTAGCGTTTATTCTGGTAGTGGGTTGGATTTGTGAAGGACCTGCCTAGTATGGGCCAACATGCCTACTGCAGTGTTCCTCTATGTCTGTGGAGACAAAGAACTTTGTCCATGGAAGTAAAGAGGGAAATGTATGAGAGTAGTTATACCAACACTCTTATATGGGTGTGAAGCATGGGTGATGAATGTTGCAACGAGGAGAAGGCTGGAGGCAGTGGAGATGTCATGTCTGAGGTCAATGTGTGGTGTGAATATAATGCAGAGAATTCGGAGTTTGGAAATTAGGAGGAGGAGGTGCGGGATTACCAAAACTATTATCCAGAGAGCTGAGGAGGGGTTGTTGAGATGGTTCGGACATGTAGAGAGAATGGAACGAAACAGAATGACCTCGAGAGTGTATAAATCTGTAGTGGAGAGAAGGCGGGGTAGGGGTCGGCCTAGGAAAGGTTGGAGGGAGGGGGTAAAGGAGGTTTTGTGTGCGAGGGGCTTGGACTTCCAGCAAGCATGTGTGAGCGTATTTGATAGGAGTGAATGGATACAAATGGTTTTTAATACTTGACGTGCTGTTGGAGTGTGAGCAAAGTAACATTTATGAAGGGATTCAGGGAAACCGGCAGGCCGGACTTGAGTTCTGGAGATGGGAAGTACAGTGCCGGCACTCTGAAGGAGGGGTGTTAATGTTGCAGTTTTATAACTGTAGTGTAAAGCACCCCTCTGGCAAGACAGTGATGGAGTGAATGATGATGAAAGTTTTTCTTTTTCGGGCCACCCTGCCTTGGTGGGAATCGGCCGATGTGTTAATAAAAAAAAAAAAATTCCCTTAATAAATATCCTGAAGTGTACGCAAGTGTCCTTATCCATAGCCATCACAACCTGGTTGTAGGACCACTTGAAGCAAGTGGTGATCCAGTTTCCTCTTGAACTATCTACCTATATTCTCAAACCCCCTCACAGGGCAAGTCGATTTTCTGCAGGTGCTGGAGTGCAGGATGCCAGATAACAATTTGTGGCAGGTCAAAGTGATGCGGTGGGTGTGCACGTGTGTAATGAAGGCAGTCTTTGTTCTGAAACACACGCTAATGGGACCTCATCAACCTCGATGCATCCTGTAATGAGTCACTAGTCACCCTTATACTTGATGTTACCAAGTTCTTCACTCTAGCAACACACAGGACGAGTATACTGTTTCTTCTGTCTGTATGTCGGCCATATACAAGTATGTTATATGCCTGCATCACCTAAATTTGCTTACAAATGAGACAATTATACATATACATATGTGCAATAAGATTACAATAAACAGCTGATATCACAATATGCAAAACAACCACTGTGAAAATAATAGTGAACGTAAAAGCGCTTTCGTGATTTCTCACATCATCAAGGACCTGTAAAAATAGAACAGCAGGTTTATAAGGCTGAGATATCACCTCATATACGACACTACACCCGACTGAGTCTCTTGTAGGGAGTAACTTTGGTATGCACAATAAGGACTAATCCCTTATTGTGGTGAGGGTGATGGACTAGTGGTGAGGGTGGTGGAATGGTGGTGAGGGTGATGGACTAGTGGTGAGGGTAATGGAATGGTGGTGAGGGTGATGGACTAGTGGTGAGGGTAATGGAATGGTGGTGAGGGTGATGGACTAGTGGTGAGGGTAATGGAATGGTGGTGAGGGTGCTTTTCAAGGTAAATTATGATGCATCTTTCTGGTCTACGTTCCAGTTCAAGAAACTTCAGGTATTCTCAATAATTTATATAGCCAGTGAAGGCTCTCTGAACATGCTTTGGTTCTGTAATATCGCTTGCCTTGAAAAGTGGCTGTTAGTGTACAACAATACGGTGCCCCGCGCCCTGGCGGCAAAAGCTCTCGCTTCATACAGTGAGGGTCAGGGTTCGATTCCCAACGAAGGGGTGGAAACATCGGACGTGTTTCCTTACACCGGTTATTATTAATATTATTATTAATATTCCAATCTAGAGATCACCCTTCAAGGTAATCCTCAAGATTCTAGTTATCCAGCCCATCAGGTTCTTGACAGCTGTGATAGCAACACTGGTGTAATGCTTGAGCGTTAAGATATTCTAACATCACTCGTCAAGCCCTCGTACTGATCTCACCTCTACCGAGTTATTTGAGATTCTTTTTATTGCGTTCCATTTTGTATTTTATTCAAAGCGGAGTAAATGGAAATTGGATTCATTGAATGTCGTGTAGTTTTGTGTGGCCCACAGGAAGAACTGGATAATATCAATCTGGAGGTTAGAACCGTCCATGGGCCAGGCTCGTCTGGAGCTTGCCTGGTCAACCAGGCTGTTGCTGCCCCACATATCCACCTAGGGTGAGGGACTGATTACCTCATCTTTCACTGTCTGCTATATACATATATTTCTACAATTTTCATATGTCCATGTATATATAGTGATAAAGCCACTGGAGGGCGAAACGTCTACAAGATACCCAGATGCTGTACAAGTGTTATTCTTCATCTCGTGAGTATTGAATACGACTGACACAAGTGATGAGTCCCGTGTCCAGCCTCCGTCTCCACGCCATATTTACGGAATCTTTTAATAATATTCACGATACATTTCACTTTTTTATGAGTACTGAGTTTCACTAGCCTGGACCTGGGACAGAGTGCATGGGCATCACATATATGGCTACTTCAAGGTTGATTGAGGGGGAGGGGGGCGTAAAGTGTTGTCAGAAATTATGGAGATTTTTGAACTTTTGGGTCTCGTTGGTGAGAGTGTCATTTGGGTTATCAAGTTTTCGTGTGAATAACGTCTCACCGAACACACACACACACACACACACATACACATACACACATACACACACACACACACATACATACATACATATTGCATTTATCACACGTCGAATCCATCAGCGTAAATTCCATCTCCCTTAAGCAAAAATCTAATACTTGATGTGGTTTATATTTCTCCATTACTGTTTGTGCTCTCTGTTTCTTCTGGACTCATTATGATGGATTCGTTTGATAACAATGTTTTCATTGTAGTATTGTATCAGTGTTATTCATCAAGCATACAAGGGCCTTCCTTCTTTACGCCAGCTTTCAGTCACCTACGCTTCTCAGAATTGATTCCATCCATTCATGATATCTATACACACACACACCTATGTATGTATACATGCATATATGTATGTAGTGAGATACTAATCTTGAATAGGTGCAATCAGTTCTAAGAAGATTGGTGATTGCAGCTTGGTGTAAACAAAGAGGTTGGTGTGCTTGACAGAGATAAGACTGCTTGAGGCGCAAATATTGGCATGGTGCTATCTCTTAAGTGCTCTCTCTCACACTAACACGACATACACACAATGCTACGTGGAAGCTAGCACCTCTCTCTCTCACACACTAACAGTAATACAGAACAGTATAGCCAATACTTCCGTGACATACCACCTTGTCGTAACACATTTGATGAGTTTGAAGAGTTTTTTCTACTCACGGCACTGGCCTTGTGCCACTCATCTTGATAGACACTGAACGCCACAGCACCCTGTCAAGGATCCTACTTCTGTGATATACCTGTGATCGGTGTCGTGAGTCTTCCTACGCCCACAGCCCGGCCTGGTGTCATCAGACTTTTCTGGTGCTTGCCTGGTCAACCAGGCTGTTGCTGTTGGTGGCCCGCTGGCCCACGTATGTTGGTACAGGACGAATACAACCGAATACAAGACGTGTACAACCCAGTACAGTACAAGTACCACCGAGTACAAGGCGAGTACATACGATGTACTCGCCTTGTACTCGGGAGCTGTCTTATTTAGGTGGGAAGTAAATGTAATGAACATTACCCTAGAGAACGAGAGGAACAAAGAACAAGGACAAAGAAGCAACCACAATGGAAGACAAATATAAAACACCACAAATAACTAAAATATATAGAACACAGCTTCACACTCACGCCAGGCACGATAGCAATTAAAACACCTCAAAAAATGTTACTCTAAGACAATTCTTACGCAAACTTAAAAGCAATGCGCAGTTTCGCACCCACTTCAGGTACGACAGCAGATAAAGCATCCCACAATGGTGAAGGTAGTATTTGGTTGTGGTGTTATGGCCAGGCTTAAATAGTGCAGGCCCACTCAACCAGACTGTTGTTGTTGGTACTAAGTCCTTCAGTGCGGAAATTAGTTTCCCCCCCCCCCCCCCCCCCCCCCCCCCCCCCCCCCCCCCCCCCCCCCCCCCCCCCCCCCCCCCCCCCCCCCCCCCCCCCCCCCCCCCCCCCCCCCCCCCCCCCCCCCCCCCCCCCCCCCCCCCCCCCCCCCCCCCCCCCCCCCCCCCCCCCCCCCCCCCCCCCCCCCCCCCCCCCCCCCCCCCCCCCCCCCCCCCCCCCCCCCCCCCCCCCCCCCCCCCCCCCCCCCCCCCCCCCCCCCCCCCCCCCCCCCCCCCCCCCCCCCCCCCCCCCCCCCCCCCCCCCCCCCCCCCCCCCCCCCCCCCCCCCCCACCCACCACAGTAACTACCACCACTATACCACACCACAGTAACTCTCCACCACTAATACCATCCATACCACAGTAACTACCACCATTATACCACCCACCACACCACAGTAACTACCACCACTATACCACCCACCACACCACAGTAACTACCACCACTATACCACCCACAGTAACACACCACATCACCACGTAACACTAACCACCACTATACCACCACATCCACACGTAACTACCACCACTATACCACACACAGTACTACCACCACTATACCACCACCACAGTAACTACCACCACTTACCACACCACAGTAACTACCACCACTATACCCACACCACAGTAACTACCACCATATACCACACCACAGTTACCCCACTACCACCCACCACAGTAACTACCACCACTATACCACACCACAGTAACTACCACCACTATACCAACCACAGTAACTACCACCACTATACCACACACCACAGTAACTACCACCACTATACCACCCACAAGTAACTACCACCACTATACCACACACCACAGTAACTACACTATACCACACAGTACTACCACCACATCCACAAGTAACTACACCACTATACCACCACCAAGTACCACTAACACACCACAGTAATACCACCACTATACACACCACAGTAACTACCACCACTATACCACCACCACAGTAACTACCACCACTATACCACCCACCACAGTAACTACCACCACTATACCACCACCACAGTAACTACCACCACTATACCACCCACCACAGTAACTACCACCACTATACCACCCACCAGTAACTCCCCATACCACCACCACAGTATACCCACTCACCACCACAGTAACTACCACCACTATACCACCCACCACAGTAACTACCACCACTATACCACCACAGTAACCACCACCACTATACCACACCACAGTAACTACCACCACTATACCACACAGTAACTACCACCACTATACCACACCACAGTAACTACCACCACTATACCACCCACCACAGTAACTACCACCACTATACCACACCACAGTAACTACCACCACTATACCACACCACAGTAACTACCACCACTATACCACCCACCACAGTAACTACCACCACTATACCACACCACAGTAACTACCACCACTATACCACCCACCACAGTAACTACCACCACTATACCACCCACCACAGTAACTACCACCACTATACCACCACCACAGTAACTACCACCACTATACCACCACCACAGTAACTACCACCACTATACCACCCACCACAGTAACTACCACCACTATACCACCACCACAGTAACTACCACCACTATACCACCCACCACAGTAACTACCACCACTATACCACCCACCACAGTAACTACCACCACTATACCACCACCACAGTAACTACCACCACTATACCACCCACCACAGTAACTACCACCACTATACCACTACCACCCATCCACACCGTAACTACCACCACTATACCACCCACCACAGTAACTACCACCACTATACCACCCACCACAGTAACTACCACCACTATACCACCACCACAGTAACTACCACCACTATACCACCCACCACAGTAACTACCACCACTATACCACCCACCACAGTAACTACCACCACTATACCACCCACCACAGTAACTACCACCACTATACCACCACCACAGTAACTACCACCACTATACCACCCACCACAGTAACTACCACCACTATACCACCCACCACACTAACTACCACCACTATACCACCACCACAGTAACTACCACCACTATACCACACACCACAGTAACTACCACCACTATACCACCACCACGTAACTACCACCACTATACCACCCACCACAGTAACTACCACCACTATACCACACCACAGTAACTACCACCACTATACCACACACCACAGTAACTACCACCACTATACCACACACCACAGTAACTACCACCACTATACCACCCACCACAGTAACTACCACCACTATACCACACACCACAGTAACTACCACCACTATACCACCCACCACAGTAACTACCACCACTATACCACCCACCACAGTAACTACCACCACTATACCACCCACCACAGTAACTACCACCACTATACCACCCACCACAGTAACTACCACCACTATACCACCACCACAGTAACTACCACCACTATACCACCCACCACAGTAACTACCACCACTATACCACCCACCACACCACATTAACCAGCTCAACAACAGTAAAGACTACAAGGAAAACACCTCAAGGTGGAAAATGGGGAAGCAATTAAGATCAAGATAAGGGAGCAGAGTTAAGAGGTAACTTGTGCCACGTCAACCAAACTTTCCCCCACCGCAAGAAAACAACCAACCAAAAACAATGTTTGCTACAGGCGGGCCGCTGGCAGCAACAGACTAGTGGACCAAGCAGTAAGTTAACTAGGGTCGGGTCGCTGTCGCTAACACATTAACTGATCAGGCACTCATGGGGGTCAACGCCCCCGCGTTTAATATTTCTTAGGATATTTACTTAATGTATGAGAGCTCGGGCCGCGGGGGCGATGACCCCCCGCAACCATTAACTGGTAATGTGTACTGTATTGTAGCAAATAACTTTATAACAGTGGTGTTAAGACAAGTTTTTAACTCGTTTATGTCTCATCTGCTGAGAAACCTTTCTAAAGTTGGAATCTGCAGTGACCCCCACAAAGAGAAAGGGGAAGGGGAGGGGACAAAGGGAGCTGATCAGACCCTCAGGAAAGTGATGGGTGAGGGGGAGAGGACAAAGGGGGTTGATCAGACCCTCAGGAAAGTGATGAGGGGAGAGGACAAAGGGGGCTGATCAGACCCTCAGGAAAGTGATGAGGGGGAGAGGACAAAGGGGGTTGATCAGACCCTCAGGAAAGTGATGGGTGAGGGGGAGAGGACAAAGGGGGAGAGGACAAAGGGGTTGATCAGACCCTCAGGAAAGTGATGGGTGAGGGGGAGAGGACAAAGGGGAGAGGACAAAGGGGTTGATCAGACCCTCAGGAAAGTGATGGGTGAAGGGGGAGAGGACAAAGGGGGAGAGGACAAAGGGGAGAGGACAAAGGGGGTTGATCAGACCCTCAGGAAAGTGATGGGTGAGGGGGAGAGGACAAAGGGGAGAGGACAAAGGGGGTTGATCAGACCCTCAGGAAAGTGATGGGTGAGGGGGGAGAGGACAAAGGGAACTGACTTATTGTTAACAAAATTAGATACATCAGCAGTGTGCTGCTACACTATTCTATATGCCAGCTACAAAGTATAAACAAAAGCTCTGTTACTCCTGTATATTCAGTAACACAGGATGGGGCTCATACACAGTGCTGAAATTTGGCATATACCTTTGATATACCAGGCAGACTTCAGTAGTGTCAACCTGAGCTGGCAGACTTCAGTAGTGTCAACCTGAGCTGGCAAGACTTCAGTAGTGTCAACCTGAGCTGGCAAGACTTCAGTAGTGTCAACCTGAGCTGGCAACACTTCAGTAGTGTCAACCTGAGCTGGCAACACTTCAGTAGTGTCAACCTGAGCTGGCAAGACGTCAGTAGTGTCAACCTGAGCTGGCAAGACTTCAGTAGTGTCAACCTGAACTGGCAGACTTCAGTAGTGTCAACCTGAGCTGGCAAGACTTCAATAGTGTCAACCTGAGCTGGCAAGACTTCAGTAGTGTCAACCTGAACTGGCAGACTTCAGTAGTGTCAACCTGAGCTGGCAAGACTTCAGTAGTGTCAACCTGAGCTGGCAAGACTTCAGTAGTGTCAACCTGAGCTGGCAAGACTTCAGTAGTGTCAACCTGAGCTGGCAAGACTTCAGTAGTGTCAACCTGAGCTGGCAAGACTTCAGTAGTGTCAACCTGAGCTGGCAGACTTCAGTAGTGTCAACCTGAGCTGGCAAGACTTCAGTAGAATAATGAGGATAAGGTCAAGTATTACATTAAAGGTGAATCAGGTAAGACAGCATCCAAGGTCACCTTCCAGCAGAGCTGGAGTCACTATCACTTGGTAATTACCATCTCTCAGGATAACCTATCCCATACACGACATAAATGGAATTGTTATGAAGGTATCACCATCACCCCAGAGTGAGAACAAGAGAAATTATACGAGAATGAAGGAAGAGGAATTTGGATGACGTGTGTAACTTGTTAGATAATAATGCAAAGTCATTATACGTCTAAAATAATGGTGCTAGCCTCGTCACAGGAACATTCTTTAATAAAAAAATAATGGGTAGATGCCATCAGTAGTGCTACGCTATTCTACATGATGTTTTGGTCAGACTAGGACCAGTAATTAGTGACACCCTAACACACGGTTAGGTTAGGTTAGGTAAGATTTGTCAGGAAACAGCACAAGTGTTTCCTGAAGCGGGTCAGGATGATGACCCACAGCTTTTGGTCATCTGACCGAGGCCTTCCACTGGCTTACCTCTCCACCCCTTTAAAAATTATGGTTATATTTCCTAAAAACACACGAAGGTAAAGGAGCCAGTATATATACGAAGGCAGGGACGTGAGAGGTGTGGGGGGGGGGATGAAGTGTCCTGATTGGACCCTCACCCTCTCAACAAGAACCAATGACGCTTAATCTGCCGCCCGCTTAACCAATGACGCACACTTCCTACCTGCACCAACCCCACCATCCGCCAACTCCACAACAACTATCGCAAAACCTGTGTCCCTCATCCCTCTCTTCTTGAACATGTCAGTGAGTCAATTACAAGAGGGGTGCAGCGGGACAATAAGAAAACATTGTATCAACACCCGTGGCTCCAGATTATTCAACATCTTACCAGAAGATACCAGAAACACTGCTGGGACAAGTGTGGAAGTCTTCAAGAGGACACTGGACAAGTTTCTTCACCAGGTGCCAGATCAGCCAGGCTGTGATGGATATGTGGGGCAGCGGGCCACCAGCAGCAACAGCCTGGTTGACCAGACAAGCACAAAACAAGCCTGGCCCTGGGCCGGGCTGTGGGAGTATCGAAAACTCTCGAAACCCATCAAACTTAAAATACAAATAATTGGAAATACTTAAAAAAAAAAATCGGCACACTTGAGGACAGGTAACATGGCGATTTTAGGGGTCACCGCCCCCGCGGCCCGGTCCCACACCAGCTCTCCTGGTTGGTGGTGTGTTCAACTAGCCTGTTGGTACTAGCCGCGCTTAGTCCAATACATGCAAATATACAGTAGGGACTTGAACCTTTGTTTGTTATACCTTTAGTGAGTTTCCAGAGTTTTTTCTACTCTCGGATCCCAGCCATGGGGGCAAGGCTGTTGCTGCTAGTGGCCCGCTGGCCCACATAGCCATCACAGCCTGGTTGATCTGGCACCTGGTGAAGATACTTGCTCAGTACCAATTTGTGCTAGTAGCATCGGAGTCCTGGACTATGGGGGAAAACAAGCAACAGGCTTCCCCAGAGAAATAAGGTTCCATGCTCAGGAGGCCCCCATTCAAAATTTTGGAGGGATGGGTGGAGCCCCCCCATCCAAAAAACGTAGTCACTGCCGCTAAACCCCCTACTCACCACTAAGGACCCATGAGCACCCCACTTTCATATTCCAGCGTTTCATTGTGGCCATCCAGAGGGGAAATGCCTGATGCATTCTGGGATCACCTCCAGCGTCGGAGGAGATTATCAATCTTATTTGATATGTTGTCCTATTATATACATGTTTGTTTCTTATACATAAATAACCCCTGACCTTTATATTTTCAACGGGGAAGTGGAGAATTCTTCCTCTGTAAGCCATGTGTGTCGTAAGAGGCGACTAAAATGCCGGGAGCAAGGGGCTAGTAACCCCTTCTCCTGTATATATTACTAAATTTAAAAAGAAAAACTTTCGTTTTTCTCTTCAGGTCATGGCTTACGGAGGAAGAATTCTTTTCCACTTCCCCATGGAGAATATATATATATATATAATATATATATATATATATATATATATATATATATATATATATATATATATATATATATTACACATACTTGATATTACACTGACTAAACACAGGAAATGTACAGTGATCCTCAGAGTACGTAAGAGAGGAGCAGAAGGAAGCGATGAGGAACAGCAGAATTGCAGGAGAGGGGGAGGAGGAGGAAGAGAAGGAGGAAGAGGAAAATAAAGAGGAGTGAAGGAATTATAGCAGTGAGGGAGACGAAGAGAAGATTACAAGAGGGGACGAAGAGGATTAACAAGACACAAGGAATGAGAAAAATGGGAAAAGAAACACAGGTAATGGAAGAATGAAAGAAAGGAATGGTAGGAAGCTGAATGAGATAATGAAGGGAAGAAGAAATGGAAGGAGACTGAATGGGTGGAGTGGGAAAAGTATTAACAGAGAGAACAGCAAGAGCAAAATAAAGACAAAGAGGAGAAAAAAGTGTCAAGGGGAGGGGGGTGGAGGAGAAAGTGGAAGACGAGGGGGAGGGAAGAAAAAGATAGGAGAAACAGATGGATGAGGATAGGAGACAAAAAACAGGATATTACTAAGAAGAGAAGGATAAGAACGAGAGATGGATGAAGATAGAAGACGAGGGGTATTAACGAGAAGAATAAAAATGAGAGAGAAAGAGAAGGATGTGAAAGAGGGGAGAAGTATTGTCTTCTGGTGTTTATGTCGACCTCAACTGCGTCTTCCGAGGGGGGGGGGAGAAGTGAAGAAGAGAAGGGAGGAGGAGGAACAGCAGGGACGAAGAGGAGGAATAGTAAGGGGTAAAAAAAAGGAACAGCAGCAAGAGAAAGAAAAGGAGGAAGCAGCAGCAGCAGTAGCAGCAGTAGTAGCAGCAATAAAAGTCGAGATGAGAGAGAGATGAGAGCGGTGATGCGCACTGAAGACAGGAAGGAGCCACAACACGTCAGCAAGTACTCCAAGTCTCAAGATACATGTACTAAACTGAATTAAGTAAATAATGAAGTGGTGCAGCCAAACTAACATGCACCTCTACGTAGCTGTAGCAGTGGAGTGATACACTGATAATGTCACAGACATAGGGCCAGGAGCTGTGAATCGACCCCTGTAACCACATACAGGTTAGTACACACACATCGGCATACCTTTGATGAGTTCCGAGTTTTTCTACTCCCGGAGCCCGGCCATGGGCCAGGCTCGTCTGGTGTTAGCCTGGTAAACCAGACTCTTGCTGGTGGTGGCCCGCTACCCCACATATCCATCACAGCCTGGTTGATCTGGCACCTGGTAAGATACTTGTCCAGTTTCCTCATGTCCCAGCAGTGGTTCTGATATCTTCTGGTAAGATGTTGAATAATCTGGGACCACGGATGTTGATACAATGCTCTCTTATAGTGCCCACGGTGCCCCTTGTTGTGCATGTGTGCGTTAAGAGGGAGATTGAGACGGCCTGAACCATCAACATGTATACATGAATTGGGATACGTATACAGGCAAGTGCTACAAGTTCTGGAGGTACACATGTGCAATGAAAGGGAAGCGAGGAGGAGCATGCCAATACCGCCAGCGTACGCAAATGAATTGGCGTATGTGACATGCGTAAACACACACACACATACACACAACCAACATGACCTGGTCAGGTCGAGACACATGGGAGTCTCTCCTCACACCCACTGCACCTGCTATAACCTTCACTAAAAAGGTACCTGGGCGTTAGTGGATGGTTGTGGGTGGCATCCTGGGGAACGGTTAAGTACTACAAACTACTCAGCAACTCCGATGTCTCTCAAATGACCTAATGGTGCAGTACCTGTGCCCGAAGTACACCACAAACCAATCATGAGACACACACACACATACACACACACACACACACACACACATAGGAGCTGAGCTGAGTCTCGACCCCTGGGACCACAAATAGGTGAGTACACAATTAGACGAGTACAATTAGGTGTATACACACGTGGCAAGTTAAGACGCTGGGCCAAGAGCTGAGAATCGATCCCTGAAGACCCAAATAGGTAAATACACACACACACACACTAACACACGAGGTGGCTGTATTGATCGTAGTGTTGGTGAGGGCTAGAGTGTATACTCCACCATACACGCTATACCTCCCTCCCCACCATACTCCTGGCTGCAGTATATACCAACATACCTGTCTCTTCAAGACAAACTCTCCGATCCGCCAGCTGGCGTATTTTTTTTACACGGTATTCTGAATGAAGCACCAACAGCCTGGCTGATCAGGGAGTCGAGAGATTGACCTGGTCAGGGTGCACGCTCGGGGACTGATCCCTGAAGGTATCTTGAAGATTTCTTGTAAACCACAAACACTGATGATTCACCAGCTAAGACGGAACTACTTTCAACTCCCATTAGAGAAACTGAATTTATTCAAAGACGCGGAGGAAGGAAGTGGGAAAGAAAGAAGAGAATGAAGTGGGAGACAAGAGAATGAAGTGGGAAACAAGAGAATGAAGTGGGAGAGAAGAGAATGAAGTGGGAGAGAAGAGAATGAAGTGGGAAGAAGAGAATGAAGTGGGAAAGAAGAGAATGAAGTGGGAAAGAAGAGAATGAAGTGGGAGAGAAGAGAATGAAGTGGGAGAGAAGAGAATGAAGTGGGAGAGAAGAGAATGAAGTGGGAGAGAAGAGAATGAAGTGGGAGAGAAGAGAATGAAGTGGGAGAGAAGAGAATGAAGTGGGAGAGAAGAGAATGAAGTGGAGAAGAGAATGAATGGGAGAAGAGAATGAAGTGGGAGAAAGAGAATGAAGTGGGAAAGAAGAGAATGAAGTGGGGACAAGAGAATGAAGTGGAGAAGAGAATGAAGTGGAGAGAAGAGAATGAAGTGGAGAGAAGAGAATGAAGTGGGAGAGAAGAGAATGAAGTAGGAAAGAAGAGAATGAAGTGGGAAAGAAGAGAATGAAGTGGAAAGAAGAGAATGAAGTGGAGAGAAGAGAATGAAGTGGGAGAAGAGAATGAAGGGAAGAAGAGAATGAAGTGGGAGAGAAGAGAATGAAGTGGGAAAGAAGAGAATGAAGTGGAAGAAGAGAATGAAGTGGGAAAGAAGAGAATGAAGTGGGAAAGAGAATGAAGTGGGAGAGAAGAGAATGAAGTGGGAAAGAAGAGAATGAAGTGGGAAAGAAGAGAATGAAGTGGGAAAGAAGAGAATGAAGTGGGAAAGAAGAGAATGAAGTGGGAGAGAAGAGAATGAAGTGGGAAAGAAGAGAATGAAGTGGGAAAGAAGAGAATGAAGTGGGAGAGAAGAGAATGAAGTGGGAGAGAAGAGAATGAAGTGGGAGAGAAGAGAATGAAGTGGGAAAGAAGAGAATGAAGTGGGAAAGAAGAGAATGAAGTGGGAAAGAAGAGAATGAAGTGGGAAAGAAGAGAATGAAGTGGGAAAGAAGAGAATGAAGTGGGAAAGAAAGAAGGGAAAGAAGAAAGAAATGAAGTGGGAAAGAAGAGAAAGAGGAAGAAATGAAGGAAGTGGGAAAGAAGGGAAAGATAAAGGAACAAATGAAGGAAGTGGGAAAGAAAGAAGGGAAAGAGGAACAAATAAAGTGGGAAAGAAAGAGGAAGGAATAAATGAAGTGGGAAAGGAAAAAGGGAAAGAGGAAGAAATGAAGTGAGAAAGGAATAAAGGAGGAATATAAGGATATTATAACACACACACAACCATACAAACGTTGTATCCAATATTATTTATTATTAGATTCATGGGGAAGCGCTAAACACACACGGGTCAGTCAGGACCTAGAGAATGGAAGGTAATGAAGACGAAGGAAGGGTAGGAAGCAAAGTATCTTGATCAAAACGTCCCCATCCACGAAGGGATTTTCTAAAAACTATATAATAAGAGGCACTGGTGGTAAGGTCAGGAAACAGGATCAAGTGTTTCCTGACGTGGGTACTAGTTATCTGACCCACAGCTGAAGCTTGGTCATCGACGAGCCTTCATTGCTTGACACTCCCCCCCATAAACAGTGGTTATATTAAAAATACTATTAAAAATGGTTATAAGTGTCAGAATGGACAAGTATTTCGAAGTCACTTAGTGCCCGTGAGCTTGGTACGCTCAGGTATGACGCTCATGTTAACAGTGTCATGATTGAAATTCCTATTAAATGGTTATAGTATTGACGACTCAGTGCCTGTGACGGAAGCTCAGTGTTGACGGCTCAGTGTTGACGGCTCAGTGTTGACGACTCAGTGTTGACGACTCAGTGTTGACGACTCAGTGTTGACGACTCAGTGTTGACGACTCAGTGTTGACGGCTCAGTGTTGACGGCTCAGTGTTGACGGCTCAGTGTTGACGGCTCTGTTTATAGTGCAAAATACACAGAGCATTACATAAATAACTTGCACACTGGGGAAATTTACACGTTTCGGTCCGACTTGGACCATTTACGAAGTCACAGGGAGGGAAGACGGCAGAGAGGGAGACCGGCAGGGAGGAAGATGGTAGAGAGGGAGACCGGCAGGGAGGGAAGATGGTAGAGAGGGAGACCGGCAGGGAGGGAAGATGGTAGAGAGGAAGGCAATAAGGGAAGATGGCAGGTAAGGATGACAGGTAAGCAGGGACGTGGGATGGTAGGTAGGCAACACTCACCCCGTCCACAAGGAGGGGAGGCAGGGTAACTACCACAACACTAGGAGGGTAGGCAGGGTAACTACCACAACACTAGGAGGGTAGGCAGGGTAACTACCACAACATTAGGAGGGTAGGAAGGGTAACTACCACAACATTAGGAGGGTAGGAAGGGTAACTACCCCTCACTAGGAGGGGAGGCAGGGTAACTACCACAACACTAGGAGGGTAGGAAGGGTAACTACCACAACACTAGGAGGGTAGGCAGGGTAACTCCACAACACAAGGAGGGTAGGCAGGGTAACTACCACAACATTAGGAGGGTAGGAAGGGTAACTACCCCTCACTAGGAGGGGAGGCAGGGTAACTACCACAACACTAGGAGGGTAGGAAGGGTAACTACCACAACACTAGGAGGGTAGGCAGGGTAACTACCACAACACAAGGAGGGTAGGCAGGGTAACTACCACAACATTAGGAGGGTAGGAAGGGTAACTACCCCTCACTAGGAGGGGAGGCAGGGTAACTACCACAACACTAGGAGGGTAGGAAGGGTAACTACCACAACACTAGGAGGGTAGGCAGGGTAACTACCACAACACAAGGAGGGTAGGCAGGGTAACTACCACAACACTAGGAGGGTAGGCAGGGTAACTACCACAACACTAGGAGGGTAGGAAGGGTAACTACCACAACACTAGGAGGGTAGGCAGGGTAACTACCACAACACAAGGAGGGTAGGCAGGGTAACTACCACAACACTAGGAGGGTAGGCAGGGTAACTACCACAACACTAGGAGGGTAGGCAGGGTAACTACCACAACACTAGGAGGGTAGGAAGGGTAACTACCACAACACTAGGAGGGTAGGAAGGGTAACTACCACAACACTAGGAGGGTAGGCAGGGTAACTACCACAACACTAGGAGGGTAGGAAGGGTAACTACCCCCAACAAGGAGGGTAGGAAGGGTAACTACCACAACACAAGGAGGGTAGGCAGGGTAACTACCACAACACAAGGAGGGTAGGCAGGGTAACTACCACAACACTAGGAGGGTAGGAAGGGTAACTACCACAACACTAGGAGGGTAGGCAGGGTAACTACCACAACACTAGGAGGGTAGGAAGGGTAACTACCACAACACAAGGAGGGTAGGCAGGGTAACTACCACAACACAAGGAGGGTAGGCAGGGTAACTACCACAACACTAGGAGGGTAGGCAGGGTAACTACCACAACACTAGGAAGGTAGGAAGGGTAACTACCCCCAACAAGGAGGGTAGGAAGGGTAACTACCCCCAACAAGGAGGGTAGGAAGGGTAACTACCCCCCACAAGGAGGGTAGGCAGGGTAACTACCACAACACTAGGAGGGTAGGCAGGGTAACTACCACAACACTAGGAGGGTAGGCAGGGTAACTACCACAACACTAGGAGGGTAGGCAGGGTAACTACCACAACACTAGGAGGGTAGGCAGGGTAACTACCCCCCACTAGGAGGGTAGGCAGGGTAACTACCACAACACTAGGAGGGTAGGCAGGGTAACCACAACACTAGGAGGGTAGGCAGGGTAACTACCACAACACTAGGAGGGTAGGCAGGGTAAGTACCCCCCACTAGGAGGGTAGGAAGGGTAACTACCACAACACTAGGAGGGTAGGCAGAGTAACTACCACAACACTAGGAGGGTAGGCAGGGTAACCACAACACAAGGAGGGTAGGCAGGGTAAATACCACAACACTAGGAGGGTAGGCAGGGTAACTACCCCCCACTAGGAGGGTAGGCAGGGTAACTACCCCCACAAGGAGGGTAGGCAGCACGAGTGGAACACCCAGTAGCTTGCTTACCTCCAGTAGGTTATGAACACTTAATGCTCACATGTTGGCAATAAAGCATGTTAACTAGCAAGAGGCGCTCCCAGGTGCTCACTCTTTACCATCAACGCACCAGTAACTCAACACCCTCATTATAACACCAGCCAGAACGTACATGTATACGCAAGCCAGAAAGTGCACATAAGCACGCGAACAATCTGTCACCAGAGGCGGAACTAGAAGCTAAGGCTCTGCACCTAGCTAGATAGGTACACACCAACTAGAAGAGAAAGCAGATACAAAAATGTGATCTAATGTATCAAGGAAGACCTAAGAAACACAAAGACAGTGTAGAAAATATGAGGATAACACATGGGGTCCCCCAAGGGTTAGTACTAGGACCATTCCTGCTGGCATCAAGCTGGACAAAAAAATGTTATGTAGGCTGAGGGAGAGAAGACAAAATACGGAGTACAGTATGGAAGGAAGCAAGCATTATGAAGAAAGAGACGGATCGGGGACTGAACATCAAACTGGATAAGATACAACACAGTGTCAGGAGCCCAAGACTGTTCATCTGCCTCCCAGCATACATGAGGGGGATTACCCTGACTGCCTTTAAGAGGGAGCTGGATAGGCTGTGGTTCATACGTCGGTTTACGTGCGGCTAGCAGTAACAGCCTGGTTGATCAGGCCCTGATCAACCGTGAGGTCTGGTCAGGGACCGGGTCGCGGGGGCGTTAACCCCCGAAACTCCCCTCCAGGTATACTCCAGGACTATATCGCCGGTGGATCGTTTACAGCAGGTTTACTTGTAGAGGGCTTGATCAGTCAAACTGTTGGTGTTAGCAGCTGGCTGTCCAACGCAAACATCGCAGCCCAGCTGATCACGGAGCTATGTTGAAAAGCCTTGAACCCTTAATAAATCCTCGCAACAAATACGGTCGTTGCAGTTGCTGCTGCAACGACTAGTAGAGGGAGCCAGTGAAGAGGGGGGCCAGGAGCTATGAATCGACCCCTGCAACCACAACTAGGCGAGTAAAACTAGGTGAGTACACACACACAGTGAAGAGGCGGGGCCAGGAGCTATGACTCGACCCCTGCAACCACAACTAGGCGAGTACACACACAAGGCCACATAGTGACGTTACGAGTCAATAACTCATCCATTACACTTAACGAAAGAAGAACACAATGTAGTAGACAGACACTAGAAAAGAAACACGACAGAGACCACAACAGAGAGAGAAATCAGTGAGTAACGACGGAGGAGAAGCCAGACAAAGACAATAATTGAACCAGAATTGAGAGAGAAGGCCATCTACAATCAAAGGAGGAGGCAGACAGACAAAGGCGGTAGTTAGACACACACAGAGAAGGCGGCAGTCAGAGAGAGAAGTAATGGTAATAAGAGAAGCAGTGGAGCGCGAGACATGGCAGAATAAACACTCTTTAACTGGAGGAAGTGCTGAGGAGCAATTAGTGGAGCGAAGGCAAGAATGTAAACACAAGAATGCCCACACTTTTCAAACTGCCTTCACCACCCACCCCACACTTCAAACTGCCTCCCCACCACCAGCACTTTTCAAACTGCCTCCCCACCACCAGCACTTTTCAAACTGCCTCCCCACCACCAGCACTTTTCAAACTGCCTCCCCACCACCAGCACTTTTCAAACTGCCTCCCCACCACCAGCACTTTTCAAACTGCCTCCCCACCACCAGCACTTTTCAAACTGCCTCCCCACCACCAGCACTTTTCAAACTGCCTCCCCACCACCAGCACTTTTCAAACTGCCTCCCACCACCAGCACTTTCAAACTGCCTCCCACCACCAGCACTTTTCAAACTGCCTCCCCACCACCAGCACTTTTCAAACTGCCTCCCACCACCAGCACTTTCAAACTGCCTCCCACCACCAGCACTTTTCAAACTGCCTCCCACCACCAGCACTTTCAAACTGCCTCCCACCACCAGCACTTTTCAAACTGCCTCCCCACCACCAGCACTTTTCAAACTGCCTCCCCACCACCAGCACTTTTCAAACTCCCTCCCCACCACCAGCACTTTTCAAACTGCCTCTCCACCACCACACTTCTCAAACTGCCTCTCCACCACCACACTTCTCAAACTGCACCCCCACCCCTGAACACACTTCAAAACTGCCAAATAAAGGAAACCAGAAAGATGTTTCCTGGGGTCAACGCCCCCGCGGCCCGGTCCCAGCCAGTCCTCATGGGGTATCACGGCCTGATCAACCAGAATGTTACTGCTGCTGCCTGCACGCAGTAGAGCGTAAGAACCACAGCCCGGCTGATCAGGAACTCATTTGAGGTATATTGGTAATTCCTCTTAATGTACGAAGGAAGTTCACTGAAAAGTCGGGGACCTCTGACACTCATCGAGTTGTGTGTACTCGATAAGCTCTGTATTTTATCGGATGTCCTCTGCAGCATTTTTTCATATGGAGTGATTTCGGTGTGCAGATTTGGGACCAGTCTCTCCAGGATTAGGTTAGGTTAGGTAAGATTTGTAAGGAACAAGAAAAGTGTTTCCTGACGCGGGTCTTAGTCATATGACCCACAGCTGGAGCTTATGTTCATCTGACCGAGACATTCCATATCATAGATTTTCCAGGTGTAAACTGATATACCTCTCTCACCTACACTGCCATTAACACAGCTGACGAGACCTCAGTAGCGTACATGCTTCACTGTTTACAACAGTCTGGAATACCTTGAAGGCGGCTGCCATTAACACAACAGTATTCTAGTCTGGGGAGAATAAGTGACTTGACCAGTATATAAATTATCACCATAATTTTTAAAGGGATGGACCGGTAAGCCAGCAGAAGGACTCGGTCCGGTGACCAAAAGCTCCAGCTGCGGGTCATCATATAACTCAAGACCCGCGTCAGGAAATACATATCCTGTTTCCTTACAAATATTGCCTAACGGAACCTTGAAGAGTATCATCATTGGTTTAGCATCTACTGTCTTACAAGTTCTAGTTATCCAGCCAGTCATAGAAACAGCAACTTTGTTGTGATTCTTGAAGGCAAGACCTGACATCATCACTCCAAAGTCTCTCACCAAACTTGGCAGTAAAGTCACAAGAGAAGTAAAAAGTTTGAAACAAAAATAAAAGGTGGAGAAAGAGAAGGGAAAAAGGTGGAGAAATGAGGAAATCAAATAGAAAATAGAAAAAAAAGGAAGAGTTGAAAGAAACAGGAATTTCTCCTACACTCTCTAACTTTGCTGTCCCACCAGTGTGGTGGTCTTGATGGCCAGGTAGGTAGGGTGTGTGTGTGTGTGTGTGTGTGTGTATTTGTGGTGTGTGAGAATGGTGTGTGTATTGTGTGTGTGTGATGTGTATGTGTGATGTGTGTGTGTGTATGTGTGTGTGAGAGAGTGTGTGTGTGTGTGTGTGTGTGTGTGTGTGTGTGTGTGTGTGTGTTTATAATGTAATCCTAAATACACGTCCCCGGTTCTTGAGAAGTCGGCTGAAGAGGACCTCAGATGGATACAGAAATATAAAGTACTCTTCCAGTGTTTATATTCACCAGGCGAGGTCTTGTATATCATACAAAACCTCATACTTCATACCTGAACATACTAGAATTACTAAAATAATCAATACACCACTAACTAGCGAAGTCTATACACCAACTACCAACCACTGCCAACAACTACCAACCACTGCCAACAACTACCAACCACTACAACAAGCTACAACCAACTCCAACAACTCCATCACACCACCAACTACCACAATAATCTACCACTGGCTCATACTACCATTACCACCACTTAACTAACCACTAAAGCATGGGAGTACATAGAGCGTTGGAACACAAAGAATGGGAGTAAGAGGAGAGGCGTGGAAGCAAGAGAAGAATGGGAGCAAGAGGAGAGCGTGGAAGCAAGAGAAGAATGGGAGTAAGAGGAGAGGCGTGGAAGCAAGAGAAGAATGGGAGCAAGAGGAGAGGCGTGGAAGCAAGAGAAGAATGGGAGCAAGAGGAGAGGCGTGGAAGCAAGAGAAGAATGGGAGCAAGAGGAGAGGCGTGGAAGCAAGAGAAGAATGGGAGCAAGAGGAGAGGCGTGGAAGCAAGAGAAGAATGGGAGTAAGAGGAGAGGTGTGGAAGCAAGAGAAGAATGGGAGCAAGAGGAGAGGCGTGGAAGCAAGAGAAGAATGGGAGTAAGAGGAGAGTGTGGAAGCAAGAGAAGAATGGGAGTAAGAGGAGAGGTGTGGAAGCAAGAGAAGAATGGGAGTAAGAGGAGAGGCGTGGAAGCAAGAGAAGAATGGGAGTAAGAGGAGAGGTGTGGAAGCAAGAGAAGAATGGGAGTAAGAGGAGAGGTGTGGAAGCAAGAGAAGAATGGGAGCAAGAGGAGAGGTGTGGAAGCAAGAGAAGAATGGGAGCAAGAGGAGAGGTGTGGAAGCAAGAGAAGAATGGGAGCAAGAGGAGAGGTGTGGAAGCAAGAGAAGAATGGGAGCAAGAGGAGAGGTGTGGAAGCAAGAGAAGAATGGGAGCAAGAGGAGAGGCGTGGAAGCAAGAGAAGAATGGGAGCAAGAGGAGAGGCGTGGAAGCAAGAGAAGAAGAATGGGAGCAAGAGGAGAGGTGTGGAAGCAAGAGAAGAATGGGAGCAAGAGGAGAGGCGTGGAAGCAAGAGAAGAATGGGAGCAAGAGGAGAGGCGTGGAAGCAAGAGAAGAATGGGAGCAAGAGGAGAGGTGTGGAAGCAAGAGAGAAGAATGGGAGCAAGAGGAGAGGTGTGGAAGCAAGAGAAGAATGGGAGCAAGAGGAGAGTGGAAGCAGAGAATGGCAGGAAGCAAGAGAAGAATGGGAGCAAGAGGAGAGGGTGGAAGCAAGAGAAGAATGGGAGCAAGAGGAGAGGCGTGGAAGCAAGAGAAGAATGGGAGCAAGAGGAGAGGCGTGGAAGCAAGAGAAGAAGAATGGGAGCAAGAGGAGAGGGTGGAAGCAAAGAGAAGAATGGGAGCAAGAGGAGAGGCGTGGAAGCAAGAGAAGAAGAATGGGAGCAAGAGGAGAGGCGTGGAAGCAAGAGAAGAAGAATGGGAGCAAGAGGAGAGGCGTGGAAGCAAGAGAAGAATGGGAGCAAGAGGAGAGGCGTGGAAGCAAAGAGAAGAATGGGAGAAGAGGAGAGGGTGGAAGCAAGAGAAGAAGAATGGGAGTAAGAGGAGAGGTGTGGAAGCAAGAGAAGAATGGGAGCAAGAGGAGAGGCGTGGGAGCAAGAGAAGAGGCGTGGGAACAAGAGAAGAGGCGTGGGAGCAAGAGAAGAGGCGTGGGAGCAAGAGAAGAGGCGTGGGAGCAAGAGGAGAAGCGTGGGAGCAAGAGGAGAGGTGTGGAAGCAAGAGAAGAGGCGTGGGAGCAAGAGGAGAGGCGTGGGAGCAAGAGAAGAGGCGTGGGAGAAAGAGAAGAGGCGTGGGAGCAAGAGGAGAGGTGTGGAAGCAAGAGGAGAGGTGTGGAAGCAAGAGGAGAGGCGTGGGAGCAAGATGAGAGGCGTGGGAGCAGGGGTGTCCCGTAGCTCGACTGTTAGGGCACTCGCCTCACACACTGAGATCTGTGGTTTGATCCCCGCTACGGTTGGACACATTAGGACGTGTTTCCTTAAGACACCTGGTGTCCATGTTCACCCATCAGTAAAACAGATACCTGGGTGTTAGTGGACTGGTGTGGGTCGCATCCTGGGACAAAATTGACTTAATTTGCGGGAAATGCTCAGCATAACAAGGGGATTTCTATATAGTAGTATGTCATTGATGTCAGCTATGGTCTGTATACCTTGTACATGTAGAAATTATTATTATTATTATTATTATTATTATTATTACTACTGGAGGGAGAGTAGGACAGGGAATCAATTTTTAATTTATTCACAATACATTAGAAATGGTTGGCTATTCAGTACATTAAACACAATGTTACGAACAGTCAAGTAACACTATCAACCTGCAACTGTCGTCATCAATTGACATTATCAACCTGCAACTGTCGTTAAAAATTGACATTATCAACTTGCAACTGTCATCAATTCAATGTCAAATAATGTCAATGGTAATCACAAAATAAGACAAACTTTTCAATCCACATTCATAATTCAGTGTCACTGGCCCCAAGTGTCGGCAAATTTAGACGAAAGGGGAAACAGCCTCGCTATTTATGCCGAGAAATAAGCTGGGTTCTTAGGCAAGCACACAGTGGTGAAAATGGCACCATGTGGGGAGAATGATACTCCAGCCACAAACCAATCAAACCTTACCACTGGATTAAGGTGACAACATTGGGGAGAGGGGAGGGTAGATGATGGGAGTGGAGATGACAGGAGGGGAAGAGGAAGGGAGGAAGAGAGGAGTGGAGAGTAGATGAGAATGGAGTAGAGGGGAGGGGAGATGGGAGTAGAGGAGAGGGAAGATGGGAGGAGAGGGGAGGGAAGAGAGGGGAGGGGAAATGAGAGAGGGGTAAGAAAAAAGGTCTGATAGGGAGGTTAGCACCCCACCACCCTACAACTTTCATTCTACAAACTATATTCCCAGTGTTTTCATTAATTACTATTAAAACATTTCTTTTTAATCTCTGTCTCCCTGTGTTTGTGTCTGACTCGTGTGTGTGTATTTGTGTGTAAGTTTATTCAGGTATACACAAATACATTTACATAGATTATCATACATAGCAGCATATGTGCATGTGTGTGTCAGGTGTGTGTTTGTCAGGTGTGTATTTGTGTCAGGTGTGTGTTTGTCAGGTGTGTGTTTGTGTCAGGTGTTTGTATCTCGTTGTGTAAACTTCTCTTATGTCAATCTCTATGTCAGTGCCTTGCATCTATCAGTCTACCTGTCTTTCCCTCGTCCCTGTCAACACGTCTTATTCAAACTATACCACTGCCTGATAGCACATAAACGTGCTATACTGTGCAGTGGTCGCTTGGTAGCACCCTGGGGGCTACACCATCCAGTCACTGGCCACCATTCAAGCACCCCGCCTACACCATCCAGTAGTCGCTAGGTAGCGTCGGTAGCACCCTAGCTTCTGTCAAAGCAACATACGGCAACACAAGAGACACCTGTCACTCCACCACTCGCAACACCCTGGCTCGTCCTGCCTCAACACACACACACGCAGCTTCCAACAGCATCCTAAGATATAGCTCCTAGCTGAACCAGTCTTCGCCAAGCCTCGATAAAAAAGAATCACTCTCTTGGCAACTGCTGCACAGCAACATGGGGAGGGGGAGAGGGGAGAAGGGGGTGAAAATATTACGGATAAAACACAAACTAGCAACTTCGGCGCGCCCCACACACGACTACCCGGCACCTTAGCTCGAAAATCGCGTATCAACTGAGGGAATTTGGACCTTAAAGGGCACGTTGCAGCTCAAATGAACACTGTGGCATACCCATAAATAGCGGAATTATTGCTCGAAGAAAAGCAAAGTAAGAATTTCTTTTCAATATGAGAAATTTAAGAGTGAGAAACACCTGACTAGATTATGCCACTACAACTACACCCATCACAACTACTACGACCATCACAACTACTACGACCATCACAACTACTACGACCATCACAACTACTACGACCATCACAACTACTACGACCATCACAACTACTATTATTACTGCTGGGAGTCGTGCACATAGTGGCTACTGTACAAACTGTTGCTGGGCCTAGGAAATACTGGCAAGACAGTGATGGAGTGAATGATGATGAAAGCGTTTCTTCTTTTTCGGGTCACTGCCTCGGTGGGAAACGGCCGATGTGTTAAAAAAAATACTACTTGCTTCAAAATGTAAACAGGAAAAAATGTCCAGGTTAGGTGAACCGAGGAAGCCATCGCAAAGATAAAATCAATGAACATTCTTCAGTCAGTGAATGTTAGTTAGTGAATGTTAGTTAGTGAATGTTAGTTAGTGAATGTTAGTTAGTGAATGTTAGTTAGTGAATGTTAGCTCCATACTTGGGCCATGGGCCAGGTTACAGTTCTTCTCAAGACTTGCACGGTGGCTAGCAGCTGAGGCAAGCAACACACCCTGAATTGAACCATATTTACAAAACTACTATCAACTATGTCCGGGGATGTCTTGCTGCAAATTTGATAGGAGGATTGGACACCAAATTCTGTATCATACAAGGTCTGGCTACATTCCTACGCTCTAAGATTTGAGGGACTGACTACCTCCAACCGAGGGTGACTCATTCACCTCAAAACAACGTCTACCACTACTGACGCTGCTGCTATTATTATAAATAAGGGGGTGCTATTATTATTACTGCTTTTATTATAGCATCCTCCTCCTGCACCACCTCCTACCGCCGTCGCCGCCGCTACAGCTCCTGCTGCAGTAGTCACCTGTACTCGACTGAAGAAGTATGTTGTGAAAGCGAAACGTATCGGCACTAGAGATACCCAAGTGTTCCAAATGTGTCTTTCACCAGTAAACTTATTACAGTACAAGTGGACGTAAACATAGTGGCAGCAGTGTGGCCAGAGGCCTCAAAACACAGCAAACAGCCATCACAAAAAACTGCAGTGTGTCACCTGGTCTACCTGGGTGTTCCGGGGGTCAACGCCCCCTCCCTGGTAAGGTCAAGGCCAGTGATAATATCAATTAAGACCGGAGCTAACAAAACAAAATACCTTGTATCAGTGAGAGGTTAATTGAGATTAACAACAGTACTTGATACTAAAATGTTTGAAAATAAACCAGACACTGTCACCATAAATCTTGCTAAATGATGAAAAAATAAACACAAATATAAATGGATTTTCAAAACATTCAATTGTACTAGATTTTTTTAACATGCATGAAACATTATTGAAAGTGTTAATAAATGATTTACAAAACCGATAAGATAATAAATGAGACTTGTGCAACATTTTGTTTATTTTTTATTCTGGAAAGATTTCGCCAGTCAGTGGCTTCTCCAGTCCAATGCTGAGAACGGTGGAAGATGAGGAGTTTGAGGTAATCAGTCCCTTAGTCTGGATAAAAGATTGATGAACATTATCGAACAGGTTGTTACTGTTGGCCTCATGTAGTCCAGTGTACGAACCACAGCTTATCAGTAACTGATATCAGCAACTTGTCGGGTTCCCTCTTGTAGACAGCCAAAAATTTGTTGGTAATTTCCCCTTATGCACGAAGTGAGGGCGTTGAAAAGTCGGGAACCTCTTAAATTCGTCGAGGTTTTAGTGTATACAAAGCGTCTCTGCTTTTGTTTTTATTGTAGGTCCCTCTGCACCATTTGTACAGTCTGTTGTTTCCATAGAGTGATTTCGATTTGCAGGTCTGAGACCAGCCCCTCCAGGATTTTTAAACTACTACTAAAGTTACCACTGTTGTTACTACTACTGCTATTACTATTATTATTACACTACTGCTATTATTATCAGTACTACTACTGTTGTTGCTACTGTATATCCTGCTACAACTGCACCCTCCTCCCTGCCTTCCCTGAACCTGGCACAAAACATGGCATTACACTTCCCCCATTCACTCACCACCCACCACCACCTACCCATCATCACCACCACTACTAACAACCTCACCACCCACCACCACCACCTACCCATCATCATCACCACTACTAAGAACCTCACCACCACCAGTTATATCTCACCACTGCCATCACCCACCACCAATCTCTCACTACTGCCATCAACATTCACAAGTCACACCATTACCAATTAATCACCACATTCAACCCTCATCACTAACGTTTCACCATCAACCTCTACCAGTCAACCACCAGTGCCACCACCATCGCTACCACTATCTACAGCTTTCTACCCCCAGAGTGGCACTCATCACAAATCTAACAAAAACACCACTACACAAATTTATATTTTGATTCCACTCATACAAATTATATAAACTGCAGTAGTGGCAGTCATTATATTGTAGTAGTGGTACTTATTATATAGCAGTAGTGGTACTATTACAGTAGTGGGCAAGGTGTCAATGGTTTCTTCACAGTCACATGGAGTTAAATCAACCTTTAGTCTGATTAAAAACTTGAGTACCAGCCTCATTACCTTGCTATGTCAGTATAAGTGGATTCTGCCCTGGATTTTCCATATTAGTTTTCTGAATTTCTTTAAATTTCATCAACTGTTTTTAGCTCCCTCTGTCTCTCCTGAACTTTATCATTCATTCAAGTCCATTATATTCTTTTTACTCAGCCAGTATATATCTTTGGTATACCTTTGGCTGTTTTCGAGAGTTTTCCTACTCCTGTAGCTCGGCCTTGGGTCAGGCTTGTCTGGTGACTGCCTGATCAATTAGGCTGTTGTTGCTGGCGGCCCGCTAGCCCACATATCCCTCATAGACTGGTTAGTCCGATACGTATTTGGCTTAGGTACTTGTCGAGTTTCCTCTTTAAGACTTCTACACTTGTTGTGGTTGTATGGGACCACAGATGTTGATACAACGTTCTCTTATTGTGTCCACGGCGTCCCTGCAGCGGTACCGACACTGCAAGCAGCGGTACCGACACTGCAAGCAGCGGTACCGACACTGCAAGCAGCGGTACCGACACTGCAAGCAGCGGTACCGACACTGCAAGCAGCGGTACCGACACTGCAAGCAGCGGTACCGACACTGCGCAAGCAGCGGTACCGACACTGCAAGCAGCGGTACCGACACTGCAAGCAGCGGTACCGACACTGCAAGCAGCGGTACCGACACTGCAAGCAGCGGTACCGACACTGCAAGCAGCGGTACCGACACTGCAAGCAGCGGTACCGACACTGCGCAGCGGTACCGACACGCAAGCAGCGGTACCGACACTGCAAGAGCGGTACCGACACTGCAAGCAGCGGTACCGACACTGCAAGCAGCGGTACCGACACTGCAAAGCGGTACCGACACTAGCAGGGTACCGACACGCAACAGCGGTACCGACACTGCAAGCAGCGGTACCGACACTGCAAGCAGCGGTACCGACACTGCAAGCAGCGGTACCGACACTGCAAGCAGCGGTACCGACACTGCAAGCAGCGGTACCGACACTGCAAGCAGCGGTACCGACACGCAACAGCGGTACCGACTGCAGCAGGTACCGACACTGCAGAGCGGTGCAACGGTAGACTCAGCAGGTACCTGCAGACCGACACTGCAAGCAGCGTACCGACACTGCAAGTCCACGCTGGCAACACGGTGAACTTGCACTGTAGATACCCGTTCTGGAGGAGGTCACGATCAGGTGCGTGTCAATCTGGTGACTTGTACCACACTGCCCATGCTCTACTGCGAACCGTGGAGGGGGTGCCCACGATTTACACTGTTGCAATTTGTTCCCTTCACCCTCTGTTTCTTTGTTTCTTCCTGCTTCATTTGCTTCTTCCTCTGTTGTTCCCTGTTAGTTCCACCGTTGCTACCTCTGCTCTACAATCGGACCGTGGGGGGGGCGCTGACCCACCGAATACATCTTTCAGGTATTATGTTCCCCCCCCCTCACCCTCTGTTGCTGCCTCCGTTACTCCACTGTTGCTGCTTGCTACTTTGTTCCTCCCACTGTTGCTGCTTGCTACTTTGTTCCTCCCACTGTTGCTGCTTGCTACTTTCTGTTCCTCCCACTGTTGATGCTTGCTACTTTGTTCCTCCCACTGTTGCTGCTTGCTACTTTGTTCCTCCCACTGTTGCTGCTTGCTACTTTGTTCCTCCCACTGTTGCTGCTTGCTACTTTGTTCCTCCCACTGTTGCTGTTGCTGCTTGCTACTTTGTTCCTCCCACTGTTGCTGCTTGCTATTTGTTCCTCCCACTGTTGCTGCTTGCTACTTTGTTCCTCCCACTGTTGCTGCTTGCTACTTTGTTCCTCCCACTGTTGCTGCTTGCTACTTTGTTCCTCCCACTGTTGCTGCTTGCTACTTTGTTCCTCCCACTGTTGCTGCTTGCTACTTTGTTCCTCCCACTGTTGCTGCTTGCTACTTTGTTCCTCCCACTGTTGCTGCTTGCTACTTTGTTCCTCCCACTGTTGCTGCTTGCTACTTGTTCCTCCCACTGTTGCTGCTTGCTACTTTGTTCCTCCCACTGTTGCTGCTTGCTACTTTGTTCCTCCCACTGTTGCTGCTTGCTACTTTGTTCTCCCACTGTTGCTGCTTGCTACTTTGTTCCTCCCACTGTTGCTGCTTGCTACTTTGTTCCTCCACTGTTGCTGCTTGCTACTTTGTTCCTCCCACTGTTGCTGCTTGCTACTTTGTTCCTCCCACTGTTGCTGCTTGCTACTTTGTTCCTCCCACTGTTGCTGCTTGCTACTTTGTTCCTCCCACTGTTGCTGCTTGCTATTTGTTCCTCCCACTGTTGCTGCTTGCTACTTTGTTCCTCCCACTGTTGCTGCTTGCTACTTTGTTCCTCCCACTGTTGCTGCTTGCTACTTTGTTCCTCCCACTGTTGCTGCTTGCTACTTTGTTCCTCCACTGTTGCTGCTTGCTACTTTGTTCCTCCCACTGTTGCTGCTTGCTACTTTGTTCCTCCCACTGTTGCTGCTTGCTACTTTGTTCCTCCCACTGTTGCTGCTTGCTACTTTGTTCCTCCCACTGTTGCTGCTTGCTACTTTGTTCCTCCCCCTGTTGCTGCTTGCTACTTTGTTCCTCCCACTGTTGCTGCTTGCTACTTTGTTCCTCCCACTGTTGCTGCTTGCTACTTTGTTCCTCCCACTGTTGCTGCTTGCTACTTTGTTCCTCCCACTGTTGCTGCTTGCTACTTTGTTCCTCCCACTGTTGCTGCTTGCTACTTTGTTCCTCCCACTGTTGCTGTTGCTGCTTGCTACTTTGTTCCTCCCACTGTTGCTGCTTGCTCCACCTGTGACCACCTGCACTCCGCCTGTGACCACCTGCACTCCGCCTGTGACCACCTGCACTCCACCTGTGACCACCTGCACTCCGCCTGTGACCACCTGCACTCCGCCTGTGACCACCTGCACTCCGCCTGTGACCACCTGCACTCCGCCTGTGACCACCTGCACTCCGCCTGTGACCACCTGCACTCCGCCTGTGACCACCTGCACTCCACCTGTGACCACCTGCACTCCACCTGTGACCACCTGCACTCCGCCTGTGACCACCTGCACTCCGCCTGTGACCACCTGCACTCCGCCTGTGACCACCTGCACTCCGCCTGTGACCACCTGCACTCCGCCTGTGACCACCTGCACTCCGCCTGTGACCACCTGCACTCCGCCTGTGACCACCTGCACTCCGCCTGTGACCACCTGCACTCGCATAGACCACCTGACTCTGCGTGACCTGTGCACTTGCCTGTGACCACCTTGCACTCCGCCTGTGACCACCGACTCCGCTTGACCACGCACTCCGCCTGATCCACCTGCAACTGCCGTGGTGACCACCTGCACTCAACCTGTTACCACCTGCCTCCGCCTGTACCACCTGCACTCCACCTGTGATCACCTGCACTCCGCTTGACCACCTGCACTCCCCGCCATACTCTGCACTCCGCCTGAGACCACTGCACTCCGCCTGTGACCACCTGCACTCCGCCAGACACCTGGCACTCCGCCTGTGACCACTGCACTCCGCCTGCAATACTGCAACTCCCCTACCTGCACTCCGCCTGTACCACCTGCACCTGCTGGTAGACCACCTGCAATCGCCTGTGACCACCGCACTGTTCAACAATAATCCACATTCTGTCTCTTCGGTCTGTTTTGTCGTTGGCAATACTTCACTTATATGCGTTGCAGGGATCGTTCAACTCTCTTGAAGACAGTCAGGGGTCTGCTGGAAATCTTCACGCAAGACGGTAAGGTGTACGCCACATTAATAAAATGTTTAATAACAATACGCTCACTATCTATAAAAATCCAATACACATTTAGGTATTACCAGCAACCGTAATACTGGTCAGCTCCCCCAGCAATACTGGTCAGCTCCCCCAGCAATACTGGTCAGCTCCCCCAGCAATACTGGTCAACTCTCCCAGCAATACTGGTCAACTCCCCCAGCAATACTGGTCAACTCTACCGGCAATACTGGTCAACTCTACCAGCAATACTGGTCAACTCTACCGGCAATACTGGTCAACTCTACCGGCAATACTGGTCAACTCTACCAGCAATACTGGTCAACTCTACCAGCAATACTGGTCAACTCTACCAGCAATACTGGTCAACTCTACCAGCAATACTGGTCAACTCTACCAGCAATACTGGTCAACTCTACCAGCAATACTGGTCAACTCTCCCAGCAATACTGGTCAACTCTCCCAGCAATACTGGTCAACTCTACCAGCAATACTGGTCAACTCTACCAGCAATACTGGTCAACTCTACCAGCAATACTGGTCAACTCTACCAGCAATACTGGTCAACTCTACCAGCAATACTGGTCAACTCTACCAGCAATACTGGTCAACTCTACCAGCAATACTGGTCAACTCTACCAGCAATACTGGTCAACTCTACCAGCAATACTGGTCAACTCTACCAGCAATACTGGTCAACTCTACCAGCAATAGTACTGGTCAACTCTACCAGCAATACTGGTCAACTCTACCAGCAATACTGGTCAACTCTACCAGCAATACTGGTCAACTCTACCAGCAATACTGGTCAACTACTTGTCACTCAGCAATACTGGTCAACTCTACCAGCAATACTGGTCAACTCTACCAGCAATACTGGTCAACTCTACCAGCAATACTGGTCAACTCTACCAGCAATACTGGTCAACTCTACCAGCAATACTGGTCAACTCTACCAGCAATACTGGTCAACTCTACCAGCAATACTGGTCAACTCTACCGGCAATACTGGTCAACTCTACCGGCAATACTGGTCAACTCTACCGGCAATACTGGTCAACTCTACCGGCAATACTGGTCAACTCTACCGGCAATACTGGTCAACTCTACCGGCAATACTGGTCAACTCTACCGGCAATACTGGTCAACTCTACCGGCAATACTGGTCAACTCTACCGGCAATACTGGTCAACTCTACCGGCAATACTGGTCAACTCTACCGGCAATACTGGTCAACTCTACCGTGCAATACTGGTCAACTCTACCGGCAATACTGGTCAACTCTACCTAGGTCAATCAATACTGGTCAACTCTACCGGCAATACTGGTCAACTCTACCGGCAATACTGGTCAACTCTACCGGCAATACTGGTCAACTCTACCGGCAATACTGGTCAACTCTACCGGCAATACTGGTCAACTCTACCGGCAATACTGGTCAACTCTACCGGCAATACTGGTCAACTCTACCGGCAATACTGGTCAACTCTACCGGCAATACTGGTCAACTCTACCGGCAATACTGGTCAACTCTACCGGCAATACTGGTCAACTCTACCGGCAATACTGGTCAACTCTACCGGCAATACTGGTCAACTCTACCAGCAATACTGGTCAACTCTACCAGCAATACTGGTCAACTCTACCAGCAATACTGGTCAACTCTACCAGCAATACTGGTCAACTCTACCAGCAATACTCAACTGTACAGACACCAGTACTCAATAATACATCACACAAGTGCCTGCAGGTACCTGAAAGTGCCTGCAGGTACCTGAAAGTACCTGCAGGTACCTGAAAGTACCTGCAGGTACCTGCAATTTCTCTTCCACTGAGGCCACAGTAACCATAGATATTTGCACAAATAAAAGTAGCGAGTAATTGAATCTTTTGGCTTCCCCTTGAGGCCCTCTTCAGTACTGTCCCCTTGAGGCCCTCTTCAGTACTGTCCCCTTGAGGCCCTCTTCAGTACTGTCCCCTTGAGGCCCTCTTCAGTACTGTCCCCTTGAACTAAGATGCCTTGATGCTGGTGAGGGGTGACTGGGGGGGAGCTCTTGATTCAAGGATCGCAACTTACTCTCCACATCTCTGGATGGGACCAGGAGCTAGATGGTAACCCTTCTTTAGCATTTCCCCTTGATTATAATTAGAAGGATAGTTCAAGTTGAAAGTGCATTAAGTGCACTTGGTTTATTAAGGTGCATTAAGTGCACCTGGGTTATTAAGGTGCATTAAGTGCACCTGGGTTATTAAGGTGCATTAAGTGCACCTGGGTCATTAAGGTGCATTAAGTGCACCTGGGTTATTAAGGTGCATTAAGTGCACCTGGGTTATTAAGGTGCATTAAGTGCACCTGGGTTATTATGGTGCATTAAGTGCACCTGGGTCATTAAGGTGCATTAAGTGCACCTGGGTTATTAAGGTGCATTAAGTGCACCTGGGTTATTAAGGTGCATTAAGTGCACCTGGGTTATTAAGGTGCATTAAGTGCACCTGGGTTATTAAAGTGCATTAAGTGCACCTGGGTTAAGGTTCATCATTTTCAAGTGGGTCATTAATGTGGTAGTTCACCTGGACGCTAACACACACACACACACGTGTGTATAAGTATAGGGCCCAAGAGCTGAGTATTGACCTTGCACACACGAGTGTACACAGTATAAGGCCCAAGAACTGAGTACTGACCATACATACACGAGTGTACACAGTATAGGGCCCAAGAACTGAGTACTGACCTTGCATACACTGTGTACGCAGTATAGGGCCCAAGAACTGAGTATTGACCTTGCATACACTGTGTACGCAGTATAGGGCCCAAGAACTGAGTATTGACCCTACATACACGAGTGTACACAGTATAGGGCCCAAGAACTGAGTATTGACCTTGCATACACTGTGTACGCAGTATAGGGCCCAAGAACTGAGTATTGACCCTACATACACGAGTGTACACAGTATACGGCCCAAGAACTGAGTATTGACCTACATACACGTGTACCAGTATAGGGCCCAAGAACTGAGTATGACCTTACATACACTGTGTACACAGTATAGGGCCCAAGAACTGAGTATTGACAGTACATACACGAGTGTACACAGTATACGGCCCAAGAACTGAGTATTGACCCTACATACACGAGTGTACACAGTATAGGGCCCAAGAACTGAGTATTGACCCTACATACACGAGTGTACACAGTATAGGGCCCAAGAACTGAGTAATGACCCTACATAGACGAGTGTACACAGTATAAGGCCCAAGGACTGAGTATTGACCTTGCATACACTGTGTACACAGTATAGGGCCCAAGAACTGAGTATTGACCCTACATACACGAGTGTACACAGTACAGGGCCCAAGAACTGAGTATTGACCCTACATACACGAGTGTACACAGTATAGGGCCCAAGAACTGAGTACTGACCCTACATACACGAGTGTACACAGTATAGGGCCCAAGAACTGAGTACTGACCCTACATACACGAGTGTACACAGTATAGGGCCCAAGAACTGAGTACTGACCTTACATACACGAGTGTACACAGTACAGGGCCCAAGAACTGAGTACTGACCTTGCATACACTGTGTACACAGTATAGGGCCCAAGAACTGAGTACTGACCCTACATACACGAGTGTACACAGTACAGGGCCCAAGAACTGAGTATTGACCTTGCATACACTGAGTGTACACAGTATAGGGCCCAAGAGCTGAGTATTGACCTTGCATACACTGAGTGTACACAGTATAGGGCCCAAGAGCTGAGTACTGACCTTACACGAGTGTACACAGTATAGGGCCCAAGAGCTGAGTACTGAACTTACACGAGTGTACACAGTATAGGGCCCAAGAGCTGAGTACTGACCTTACACAAGTGTACACAGTATAGGGCCAAAGAGAGACACACCAACAGAGATCGATACACTTTTGCACATTACCAGCGGGAGGGCGACGCTCCTGAATCAATACCTACGCTGACTGTCTTAGCGTAGGGGCACAAGGGTGAGGGGGGTCAGGGCGTGGGGTGATGGGGGGTAGTGGAAAGTGGTGCAGGGGGCCGAGACGGGGTAAGGTATAGGGGAAGGTAATGCAAGGGGGAGGGCAGAGGCAGTGCAAGGGCAGGGAAGGAGGTGCAGGGGAAGAGGTGGTGCAGTGGAGAGCTCTGAAACACCAGCTGTGTTCTGTTATTCATCACTAGCAACACAAACACCAGCTGTGTTTAGTTATACATCATTTCTAACACTGAGCCACCAGCTGTGATGTTACTCAGGACTACGTAACTGTCAACAACCAGTTGGTGACAGCTACGTAGCTTGCTACTCTCATTACCAACCTACCATTGTCCTCACAAACTGAAAAAAACACAGGTTGTAGATCAAGCTTTTGATACGACCTTTCGCTCATAGCTTTATCAAGTTTCAATAAAAACATGTTCTGCCTTGTCTGTGTTTTCCATCATGATCAGCTCTAGGCCATTTAAATCCATCGCGACCAACTTACCTTTGAACTCTGATATATATATATATATATATATATATATATATATATATATATATATATATTATTTTTTTTTTTTTATTAACACATCAGCCGATTCCCACCAAGGCAGGGTGGCCCGAAAAAGAAAAACTTTCATCATCATTCACTCCATCACTGTCTTGCCAGAAGGGTGCTTTACACTACAGTTATAAAACTGCAACATTAACACCCCTCCTTCAGAGTGCCGGCACTGTACTTCCCATCTCCAGAACTCAAGTCCGGCCTGCCGGTTTCCTGAATCCTTCATAAATGTTACTTTGCTCACACTCCAACAGCACGTCAAGTATTAAAACCATATGCCTCCATTCACTCCTATCAAATACGCTCACACATGCTTGCTGGAAGTCCAAGCCCCTCGCACACAAAACTTCCTTTACCCTCCCTCCAACCTTTCCTAGGCCGACCCTACCCCTCCTTCCCTCCACTACAGATTTATACACTCTCGAAGTCACTCTGTCTCGTTCCATTCTCTCTACATGTCCAAACCACCTCAACAACCCTCCTCAGCTCTCTGAACAATCGTTTTGGTAATCCGCACCTCCTCCTAATTTCCAAACTCCGAATTCTCTGCATTATATTCACACCACACATTGACCTCAGACATGACATCTCCACTGCCTCCAGCCTTCTCCTCGTTGCAACATTCATCACCCATGCTTCACACCCATATAAGAGCGTTGGTATAACTATACTCTCATACATTCCCTCTTTACTTCCATGGACAAGGTTCTTTGTCTCCACAGACTCGAAGTGCTCCACTCACCCTTTTCCCTCATCAATTCTATGATTCACCTCATCCTTCATAGATCCATCCACCGACATGTCCACTCCCAAATATCTGAATACATTCACCTCCTCCATACTCTCTCCTCCAATCTGATATCCAATCTTTCGTCACCTATTCTTTTGTTATCCTCATCACCTTACTCTTTCCTATATTCACTTTCAATTTTCTTCTTTACACACCCTACCAAATTCATCCACCAACCTCTGCAGCTTCTCTTCAGAATCTCCCAAAGCACAGTGTCATCAGCAAAAGCAACTGTGACAACTCCCACTTTGTATTTGCTTCTTTATCTTTTAGCCCAACACCTCTTGCCAAGACCCTCGCATTCACTTCTCTTACAACCCCATCTATAAATATATTGAACAACCACGGTGACATCACACATCCTTGTCTAAGGCCCACTTTTACTGGGAAATAGTCCCCTTCCCTCCTACACACTCTAACCTGAGCCTCACTATCCTCATAAAAACTCTTCACTGCTTTCAGTAACCTTCCTCCTATTCCATACACCTGCAACATCTGCCACATTGCCCCCTATCTACCCTATCATACGCCTTTTCCAAATCCATAAATGCCACAAAACATCTTTACCCTTATCCAAATACTGTTCACCTATATGTTTCACTGTAAACACTTGGTCTACACACCCTACCTTTCCTAAAGCCCCTTGTTCATCTGCTATCCTGCTTTCTGTTTTACTCTTAATTCTTTCAATAATAACTCTACCATACACTTTACCAGGTACACTCAACAGACTTATTCCCCTATAATTTATATATATATATATATATATATATATATATATATATATATATATATATATATATATAATTTGAGGTATCTGTCCAATTCCCTCAAATCATTGCCTGACCAGCGGTTAGTACGCTGGATTGCGTGCGGCCAACAGTAACAGCCTGGTTGAGCAGGCTCTGATTCACCGCAAAGCCTGGTCATGGACAGAGCCAGGAGGTGCACTGACCCCAAAACACCATCCAAGGGGACTCCGGGTAAGGCAAGCAAAACTCTTCCAATTTCAATTATCCACATTCCACAAACCATATCCATTATTCGTCCCAAAATGGTGCCCACAAATGACAACAAATTTAGGTGAAAGGGTAAATATCCCTACCATTTATAATGAAAGATTATCTTAAATAATGGATTATGCTAATAATGCTGAGAGACGTTGGTTTTGAGGCAAGAACCCAGTGGAAAGGAGTTGTGATACTTCCCAGGCAGACCACATCTTCCTAGACCACAATGAAGTATTTGAGAGCTTGCCATCAGGTGTGGTAAAGGTACCAAGCACATCCCATTTGTTGATGTATATTTGGTATTTCAAATCTATCTTCCTCTGTGAAACTTATATACATGAAATAATTGTTCAGAATATAACATATTTTTTGATCATCACGTTCTTCTGCCTTCTGTTTCAGTGTCAATTTGTCTTCTTATGATGTGATGCACAAGACTTACCATGAGCTGATGTCAAGTCCACGACAGCCTTGCTGAGGTCCAACCCACAACACACCTTGCTGACGTCTAGCCCCCGACACACCTGCTGACGTCTAGCCCCCGACACACCTGCTGACGTCTAGCCCCCGACACACCTGCTGACGTCTAGCCCCCGACACACCTGCTGACGTCTAGCCCCCGACACACCTGCTGACGCCACTCATACAAACCTAAAAAGAAAAAAAAAAGAAATTACCCAGCCGTCCAGCCAACTTCAACGTTAAAAACTCTCGTAAGATTACAACAATATTCACTTGCCCTTTCAGTTGCTCTTTTTATCGTCCATTTCCAGAACTTATTAAACCATTTCTGCAAGAAAGAAAAAGGCAAGTAGAGAAATCCTTGCTGGAACTTTTAATTGTATTCCTCTCCCCTTTGAAACTTGAGGCTGGAACCTTGAATCTGAGGCTGGAACCCGGAGGCTGAAGCCTTGAACCTGGAACCTAAGGCTGGAACCTGAAGCCTTGAACCTGGAACCTAAGACTGGAACCTGAAACCTGAAGCCTTGAACCTGGAACCTGAAACCTGAGGTTTGAATTTCTGGTTTCAAAAGTTCTATGGTCTCAGCCCTTCCTGAGGCCAACCGCGACCAGGCCTCCTCTTTGTCCTAATCAACCAGGCTGTTGGTGCTAGTCGCACGACTACACAGCCATCTCAACCTGTGATGGATATGTGGGGCAGCGGCCCTCCAGCAGCAACAGCCTGGTTGACCATTCTAGCACCAGACGAGCCTGCCCCATGGCCGGGCTCAGGGAGATGAAAAACTCTTGAAACTCATCAAAGGTAGCATTTAAAGGTCCACGTTCCTCTCGACAACATACAAGCGTTTAACCCGTACAAGTCGTGCATCTTGGAATGGAGAGGTTATCTCTAATTCCCTGGATCAAGAACCCTTCACCAGTTACAAGGGAAATGAGAGCACAGCAACTATAGTTTCCCAGGGATAAGAAGAGGAGGTCGTGTAATTACCTTAATTAAGAGCGCACACGAAGAGGACAACATGGCCCCCCCCCACACACACACAGTAAACACTCATTACCTAGTTTTTCAGCAGGAAATATTGATCCTTGTCATGCAAGGATAATCAACCGTTTATTTCTAAGTATTTCCAACACCCAGAGATGCTAAGTCCTGAACCAGCTAGAGTCGTTCCCTTGAACGAATCTACCTGGATTTCCTACTCATTTCTGCAACACTGCAAGTTCCTGAAGATGTGATTGCAACACGAAAGGCCTAGACCTACCATTCAACTCCCCCGTGCTTGTTTTGCACACACACACACACACACACAAACACACACACACACACATATATAATATATATATATATATATATATATATATATATATATATATATATATATATATATATATATATATATATATATATATATCTACGCTACTAACAGTTACGTCAGCTACTAGCTAATAGCCCACATCCTTCAACATAACTCGATTAGAGACCTAATTAAAGTTCCCTGAGGGGACTCGAGGCTCGAAGACAGTGCAAAATAACCCTAATCAAAGGGGTGTCATGAATACAATACAATGTATCACAATAAGTGCAAAGGGACCTAGACTTTTAAACACCTTCCCTTCATATACAGTATAATGGGAATAACCAACAGACCCCTAGCTGTCTTCGAAAGGGAACTCGTTAATTCCTCAGGTTAGTCTGATCAGCCAGGCTATTGTGCCTACATTGGACTGCATATGAGTAGCATCAATAGCCTATTGGATCAGGCCATTAATCATGAAGCCTGGTCTGGGACCGGGCCAAAGGGTCTGTGACCCCTGGAATCGCCTATGGGTAATCTACTTCAAATTCTCAACTATGAAATAATGACACTAGACGAATTCAGATCCATTAGACTGCTTAAGTGTGTCAGATTAGATTAGATTTTGTCGCCCCTGTGGCTAGTTTACTGTGAACTCTATATCCATCCAGTGGACGGTAGTGGCTAGTTTACTGTGAACTCTATATCCATCAAGTGGACGGTAGTGGCTAGTTTACTGTGAACTCTATATCCATCCAGTGGACGGTAGTGGCTAGTTTACTGTGAACTCTATATCCATCCAGTGGACGGTAGTGGCTAGTTTACTGTGAACTCTATATCCATCCAGTGGACGGTAGTGGCTAGTTTACTGTGAACTCTATATCCATCCAGTGGACGGTAGTGGCTAGTTTACTGTGAACTCTATATCCATCCAGTGGACGGTAGTGGCTAGTTTACTGTGAACTCTATATCCATCCAGTGGACGGTAGTAGCTAGGGACTGATTACCTTAAACACCTCATCATGTACCGCCGTTCTTCTCCATACTGGACTACAGAAGCCACAGTCTGGTGAAACATCTCCACAATAAACATTCCCAAAATACTGCACAATTGTCTCATACTTCAAAATAATCCTGTAGTTATAACCCCCCCATAAAGCTCTCTTATACTGGCAAGAATTTCTGGCTTGAAAGGCGAGAGGAAGTGCTGGTGTGGGTGACCACACTACCACACCCACACTATGTACCACCTCAGTGACCACACTACCACACCCACACTATGTACCACCTCAGTGAACACACTACCCCACCCACACTATGTACCACCTCAGTGACCACACTACCCCACCCACACTATGTACCACCTCAGTGACCACACTACCACACCCACACTATGTACCACCTCAGTGAACACACTACCCCACCCACACTATGTACCACCTAAGTGAACACACTATCCCACCCACACTATGTACCACCTAAGTGAACACACTACCCCACCCACACTATGTACCACCTAAGTGAACACACTACCCCACCCACACTATGTACCACCTAAGTGAACACACTACCCCACCCACACTATGTACCACCTAAGTGAACACACTACCCCACCCACACTATGTACCACCTAAGTGAACACACTACCCCACCCACACTATGTACCACCTCAGTGAACACACTACCCCACCCACACTATGTACCACCTAAGTGAACACACTACCCCACCCGCACTATGTACCACCTCACACAAGACGAGAGGAAGTGCTGGTGTGGGTGACCACACTACCCCACCCACACTATGTACCACCTCAGTGAACACACTATCCCACCCACACTATGTACCACCTCAGTGAACACACTACCCCACCCACACTATGTACCACCTAAGTGAACACACTACCCCACCCACACTATGTACCACCTCAGTGAACACACTACCCCACCCACACTATGTACCACCTAAGTGAACACACTACCCCACCCACACTATGTACCACCTAAGTGAACCACTACCCCACCCACACTATATACCACCTAAGTGAACACACTACCCCACCCACACTATGTACCACCTAAGTGAACGCACTACCCCACCCACACTATGTACCACCTCAGTGAACACACTACCCCACCCACACTATGTACCACCTAAGTGAACACACTACCCCACCCGCACTATGTACCACCCACACAAGACAGAATGCTGGTGGGTGACCACACTACCCCACCCACACTATGTACCACCTCAGTGAACACACTATCCCACCCACACTATGTACCACCTCAGTGAACACACTACCCCACCCACACTATGTACCACCTAAGTGAACACACTACCCCACCCACACTATGTACCACCTCAGTGAACACACTACCCCACCCACACTATGTACCACCTAAGTGAACACACTACCCCACCCACACTATGTACCACCTAAGTGAACGCACTACCCCACCCACACTATGTACCACCTAAGTGAACACACTACCCCACCCACACTATGTACCACCTAAGTGAACGCACTACCCCACCCACACTATGTACCACCTCAGTGAACACACTACCCCACCCACACTATGTACCACCTCACACGTTTGGAAATGTACCGAGAGATATCACTGTTCTATTTCTAATCACCGTAATAACGTTAGGTAAAAGAAAACCAGTGCAACTAATGCAACATTTTGTTGCAATGTTTTGCTCACCATGAGCTTCGTCATGCAGTAAGAGCTTAATGACCTGATAAAGCTCTACACAGAGCCAGACTCGAGTCTCATTTAATGCTTATTCTTTCACTTGTATGGTTGTCTTGACTTACTCCCTTTCTACTGCTTCACCAAGTCTGCCTCCACACTCAACCTGACCAAGGAACTGCACATAGCAGTCAAGTAGATTAAAGAGCCTTCATATTGATAGGAAAAAATAGTGCAACGTGGAGTGCCTCTACTTTAAAAGAGTCTGACACACCTTTAAAACAGGCTCTTGAACACCACTTGAAAGCAAACAAAACATGAAAATACACACACACACACACACTATATATGTATGAAAATAAAATCACAGTAAACAGGTGATATCACAATATGCAGAACAACCACTGTGACAAATAGTAGAGTTAAAAGCGCTTTCGTGATTTCTCACATTATCAAGGAACTGTGATAATGTGGGAAATCACGAAACCCTTGGAATTTATTTTTTAACGGTGGTTATTCTGCACACACACACACACACAATAATATATATATATATATATATATATATATATATATATATAATATATATATATATATATATATATATGTGTGTTAGTTACCATTTTGTCCTAGGCACATGTCGATTAGACACTAGGCCTGTTGTATGTATGTGTGTAACGAAACACTTCGAAATGTTTCGGACCCGCCGGGAATTGAACCCGGGCCCTCCGTGCGTGAAGCAAGAGCGATAGCCACCATGCCATCGGGGTGTGTGTGTGTGTGTGTGTGTGTGTGTGTGTGTGTGTTATAACTGCTTGTGAATGTCTCACCAGATAAGGCACACCCATCTCACATGAATGCCTCTTCTGGTCTGGGCAAAATTTGCCAACCCTTTTGAAGTGTTTTATCAGATTTCGTTCCTGAAGATGTTTTCGGGGAGTCAACGCTCCCCCTCCCCACGCGGCCCGGTCCCAAACCAGGCCTCCTGGTGGATGAAGGCCTGACCAACCAGGCTGTTACTGCTGGCTGCATATGTCCAACGTATGAGGCACAGTTCGGCTGGTCAGAAATAGTATCAGTGTAAACGTAGGTCTGTGATTTCCTGCCTTAATGTATTTACATGTGAGTGTTTATGTTTTATGTTTACCTGGTTGGATGTGTGTATATGTGTATGTATTTTCCTGCCTGGATATACCTACATGTATACATGTCTATGTCCATGTTTACATGCCTAAATGTCCCTACATGTTTAACTGTCTTTATGTGTGTGTACCAAACTCACACATTGTGTGTGTGTGTTTTTCAGCTTCCTCTCAGTTAACCAACCTGTCAAACTTGTTCACACACACACACACACACACACATACACATTAATCCCAGCCAAGACTCCTGACAGGGTCACACAAGATGCAAATCCAAATGACACACAAAATACTCTTTAATGGTCCCATCCTTCCTATGAGGGGACCATGAAAGTGAGATGAGTACCAGTATGTACTCTACCATCCTCCCTATGAGGGGACCATGAAAGTGAGATGAGTACCAGCATGTACTCTACCAGTGCACACATGTAGTGTAGGACTTTAGTCTACCAGAAGTAACAGACAGGATGGGGAACAAGTCTTACTTGGAGAGACGGACAAACAGCCCGTCCTCTTCACCACAGACATCACGGCACTGTTGTGAAAACAGCCAAATGGGGTGGCTGTTGACGGAGCCTTAAACAGTTGAAATATGACTGTTTTACACCAGCCACGAGCACCGGCTGACCGTTTTCTGTGACCAATACTAACTTTCTTCATTGACAATCTTTTGTTTTTAGTTTTTCCCGACGTAACCTAACCTAACGTAACTTAACGTAAATTAACCTACCTAACGTAACCTAACCTAACGTAACCTAGCCTATCGTAACCTAACCTATCGTAACCTAACCTATCGTAACCTAACCTATCGTAACCTAACCTAACGTAACCTAACCTAACGTAACCTAACCTAACGTAACCTAACCTAACGTAACCTAACCTAACGTAACCTAACCTAACGTAACCTAACCTAACCTAACGTAACCTAACGTAACGTAACCTAACCTAACCAAACGTTACCTAACTACATGAAAAATTAAATTAATTATTAGTTGGAGGAGTAAATACGTTGTTTCGTAGGTGTCATGTAACCAAGGTGGTAACCGTTAGCCTTGGAATATCGATTCTGGGGTCGGGATTCCCCAAGATAATCCCTGGGAACGGTGGGGTTGGGGGGTCAGAGGAAGGGGGGAAGGGGGTCATGGGGTCAGGGTCAGAGGCGGGGGGTGGGGGTGGTCAGAGTTGTAATGCCCCACTTACCCTTTAAGGCCATTTATGTACAAATTATATAGCCAACATATTTCGTTGAATATCGAATAGTGGGCGTGGGTGAGAGTGAGTCAGAGAGTGGGCGTGGGTCAGTGTGCCTGGGTCAGCGAGTGTGAGTCAGGGAGTGGGCGTGGACCAGGTAAGAGACAGGTACCAGGTAGTGGGCGTGGGTGAGTTGTAAAGTTCACGTACCAGGAATGGGGAGAGGAAGAGACGTGGGTGCCTATCTCCCTTCAATATCTGAGGTCAGCTCAAGCACCACCAGTACCAGGTACACCACTATCCGCAGCACCACCACCAATACCAGGTAAAGAACTATCAGTAACACCATAATCACCACCTCCAATACCACCACTACCAACCCAACTTGCAGAACTACAGTATATCATTACCACCACAACTACACACAACCACAACTATTACACAAACACCAGAACCACCACATCAACCTGGCTGGTGATCCAGCCCTGTCTCTTCCTACCTACATCATCATAAAGAAGTCAGGTGTTGTAAGGTGACAGTGAGGTGTAATCTCGTCCTTGAAAATTAGACATGTGTAAAATCTGGGTATCAGTATATAAGGTGTTCTTCACACTAACTCCAAGACTGAGGGACTGATTACCTCATCTTTTGTATATAGTTCTTCTGTCTTCCAATTATGTCCTTGAATTTTGTATTGATAAAGCCACTGGAGGGCGAAACGTCTACTATAAAGATACCCAGATGTTTGCACACGTGTCAAATTTTCATCTTGTGGGTGTTATATACCATTCACGTACAGTGTCGTCCTTATATGCTTTCCTATTGATCTCTTATTTTTACAGGTCCTTGATAAAGTAAGAAATCACGAAAGCGCTTGGAATTTCACTTGTTTCACAGTGGTTGTTCTGTACATTGTGAAATCACCTGTTTACCGTGATCTTATTGCACACACACACACACACACACACACACACACACAACACACCTTCGATGGTACAAAGTCAACTTAACAGCTATCATGCTCAGACATGATAGCTGTTTTTGCCCTCCGTCAGGATTGATCTTTTCTGTCTGATGAGCAGCGCGTAAGATGACGGGTAAATCTTACTAACTTCTACTTACATTCAGTGTATACTTACCCTAACTTTCCTATGTGCTTCTTAATAGTTCTTAATCCAGCAATATTACCTCTCCAGCCTAGAAGGCCTGGTCTGAGACCCAGCCCTGGGTGAGAGAATCCCCAGACCCACTAACACAACAATGTGGCCACACAACACTACAACGCAGTAACAACGTGGCCACATAACTACAATATACTAACAATTCTGCCACACATCAGTACAACATAACGATAACAATATTCGGTCACACAGCATTACAACGTAACAATAATTTGGCCACACACAGTTAAATCGGAAATCGGAAGCTGCCATAGTGAAGAGCTGTGTTCCACAAGGCACAGTACTCGCCCCTATCCTGTTCCTCATCCTCATATCAGACACAGACAGATGTAAACCATAGCACCGTATCATCCTTTGCAGATACTAGGATCTGCATGAGAGTGTCATCCATTGAGGACACGACAAATCTCCAAGAAGATATAAACAAAGTTTTCCAATGGGCAACAGAGAACAATATGATGTTCAATGAAGACAAATTCCAACTACTCCGTTATGGAAAACCGGATGAAATAATAACTAGAAGTAAGTATACTACAAACGTGCGGCCAGCAAGAGCCTCGTTGATCAGGCCCTGATTCACCAGGCCTGGTCATGGACCGGGCCGCGGGGGGGCGTTGACCCCCGGAATACCCTCCAGGTAGACACCACTACAACGTAAGCAGCGGAAGCTTGGCAAAAGTTTAAATTGAACAGTGACACATACATTATCAAGCTTCCCAAGCTGATCACTTGTACCACCTTCGTTAAGGTGACCCAGATAAGTCTGGTGTAAGAGGCTTGAGAAAGCAGTCATTAACCTTACCACTTTAGGTAAATGTGACATTTAGATGACTGTAAATAATCATATACCATCCTTGTCCTTAACTTTATATAAGATTAACCAGGCTGTTGCTACCAGCGACCCGCTGGCCTGCACAGCCATCACACCCTGAATGCTGTGGTACGTTCGTTACGTACACTAACAAGGACAGGCTTAATATACAGTACCAAGGACGGGCTCTCCTCCAGTTATGACTAATTCACAACTAAGCAATAAATCGTGAAGGAAATATTCCGAACGTTCCTGTAACATTATCATTCTCACATTTTAAACATTCCCATTCATCGTTACTACATTCTCAACATTCCTACATCACTATCACATTCTCAACATTCCTGCATCACTATCACATTCTCAACATTCCTGCATCACTATCACATTCTCAACATTCCTGCATCACTATCACATTCTCAACATTCCTGCATCACTATCACATTCTCAACATTCCTGCATCACTATCACATTCTCAACATTCCTGCATCACTATCACATTCTCAACATTCCTACATCACTATCACATTCTCAACATTCCTACATCACTATCACATTCTCAACATTCCTAACATCACTATCACATTCTCAACATTCCTGCATCACTATCACATTCTCAACATTCCTGCATCACTATCACATTCTCAACATTCCTGCATCACTATCACATTCTCAACATTCCTGCATCACTATCACATTCTCAACATTCCTACATCACTATCACATTCTCAACATTCCTACATCACTATCACATTCTCAACATTCCTACATCACTATCACATTCTCAACATTCCTGCATCACTATTACATTCTCAACATTCCTAACATCACTATCACATTCTCAACATTCCTGCATCAATATCACATTCTCAACATTCCTGCAACACTATTACATTCTCAACATTCCTGCATCACTATCACATTCTCAACATTCCTACATCACTATCACATTCAACATTCCTACATCACTATCACATTCTCAACATTCCTGCATCACTATTACATTCTCAACATTCCTAACATCACTATCACATTCTCAACATTCCTACATCACTATCACATTCTCAACATTCCTACATCACTATCACATTCTCAACATTCCTACATCACTATCACATTCTCAACATTCCTACATCACTATCACATTCTCAACATTCCTACATCACTATCACATTCTCAACATCCCTACATCACTATCACATTCTCAACATCCCTACATCACTATCACATTCTCAACATTCCTGCATCACTATCACATTCTCAACATTCCTGCATCACTATTACATTCTCAACATTCCTGCATCACTATCACATTCTCAACATTCCTACATCACTATCACATTCTCAACATTCCTACATCACTATCACATTCTCAACATTCCTGCATCACTATCACATTCTCAACATTCCTACATCACTATCACATTCTCAACATTCCTGCATCACTATCACATTCTCAACATTCCTGCATCACTATCACATTCTCAACATTCCTACATCACTATCACATTCTCAACATTCCTACATCACTATCACATTCTCAACATTCCTAACATCACTATCACATTCTCAACATTCCTATCACTATCACATTCTCAACATTCCTACATCACTATCACATTCTCAACATTCCTACATCCATATCACATTCTCAACATTCCTAACATCACTATCACATTCTCAACATTCCTAACATCACTATCACATTCTCAACATTCCTGCATCACTATCACATTCTCAACATTCCTAACATCACTATCACATTCTCAACATTCCTACATCACTATCACATTCTCAACATTCCTGCATCACTATCACATTCTCAACATTCCTACATCACTATCACATTCTCAACATTCCTGCATCACTATCACATTCTCAACATTCCTAACATCACTATCACATTCTCAACATTCCTAACATCACTATCACATTCTCAACATTCCTACATCACTATCACATTCTCAACATTCCTACATCACTATCACATTCTCAACATTCCTACATCACTATCACATTCTCAACATTCCTACATCACTATCACATTCTCAACATTCCTAACATCACTATCACATTCTCAACATTCCTAACATCACTATCACATTCTCAACATTCCTAACATCACTATCACATTCTCAACATTCCTACATCACTATCACATTCTCAACATTCCTGCATCACTATCACATTCTCAACATTCCTACATCACTATCACATTCTCAACATTCCTAACATCACTATCACATTCTCAACATTCCTGCATCACTATCACATTCTCAACATTCCTACATCACTATCACATTCTCAACATTCCTAACATCACTATCACATTCTCAACATTCCTGCATCACTATCACATTCTCAACATTACTACATCACTATCACATTCTCAACATTCCTAACATCACTATCACATTCTCAACATTACTACATCACTATCACATTCTCAACATTACTACATCACTATCACATTCTCAACATTCTTATATCATCATCAGTTGACTATGGGTTAGTTGTGAATAACTGCAGTTACACTGTGTTTACACTGTGTTAATATCAATCTTACTCTACTTTTAACCTCACTCTATCTCGCTAAGCTAAACTGCTCTAAAACCTTCAAACGTCTCAACTCTCCATAAAGTGGCGTGAACCTCTGTAAACAGCCATTTTAAACTCTTAAACCCTCTACTAACCCAGCAAGCGTGTACAATACTACGCTTCTAAACTAGCCTCGTAAAAGCTCTCTCTCTGCCTGACATCAATTCTGAACACATCCAGCGTGTGATGTACATGTGGCAGTACATTCCTAATTGCTTGATCACTCACGCTGTTGCTGTTAGCTGACTGCAGGCCTGCGTACCTGTGACTGGTTTAGAGAGCAGGCTCCCCTTGCTTGATTCTAATTCAAAACTGCCGGCATCTAAGACGCCAGCAACGCTGCGAGACACGAAGGGGGTTAGAGAGCGTTATGCAGTTGGTTAATGGGAGGTTTAAAACCTATCGACTGCATGAAGGTCATTAAGTGTGCACGAAACCTTTTCACCACCAGTCAAGAATACATTAATATATACAATAGGGATTCCAGTAAAGTGTCAGCATAGATACATACAGTGAGATACACACCTCACAGTGTATATATCCTGCGGTGCACAACAACCTTTTATGCCCACAAATACTCTTTATAGACAAACATAAATGACGTATTGCCTCAAGTGAAGCTTCACCTAGTACAAAGACTGGCTATCTATATATATATCTCCGCCAAGCTCGTTCTCGCAATACTACCCATAGTGACAATGTTACACTCTACATACAACATTATCAAGTCTTGGAATTGTCTAGTCATGTCTTAACAATGCCATGAAACCTAAAGACTCAAGCACACTGCTGTGGTTTCTCTTGTCCACACTGGTTGCTACAGTATTTACTGTTCTGTGTATTCTGCTGTGCACAGACCGGAATGTCCTCCCCCCAAAAAAATATTGTTCTACAGAGTCTTTTCTGGTTTTATCAATATACTTTACCTTCGAGGTGGTTGCCTGATCAACCAGGCTGTTACTGGTATGGTGATATCGACATTTTGCCACAAGTTGCTACTGGCGGCCCACTGGCCCACATTCTCCACAGCCTGATTGATCTGGTACATAGCAGAGGTACTTCTACACTTGTTCTAGCAGTGTTTCTGACATCTTCTGGTAAAGTAGTCTGAGACCACGGATGTTGATACAACGTTCTCTTACTGTGCCCAGGGCAACCCTACTTTTCAACGAGTTAACTTTACATTTTCTCCCATATCTCTTACTCCAGTATGTTGCTATGGCAGTGTGCGGATTTGGGATTAGTCCCTCAGGTACCTGCCACGTATATGTGATCATGTATTTCTCTCTCTCCGCTCCAGTGAGTACTTATTCAGGATTCTGAAACCGTAAACGCTCTCTCTGTCCCAGCTGTGATTTCTCTCCTGCCCTGAATGGAGCCGTCAGAGCAGGAGAGACCACAAGCGTTTCGAATAGTGTCACCATTAGCATTATTTCCCTTGTTTTGAAAGTTCTCATTATCTTCCCTATCATTTTCCTGGCCGTCCTGACAGTTACCTCATTGTGTTCTTTACAAGACAGGTCAGCTGACCTTATTACACCCAGCTCCTTAATTAACATCTTCATTTCGTTCTATTTGGTCGTATGCATTTTTTATTTTCAGTCTGCACTACGTCATCTGGATCCAGGACAGGTATTTATTTACATCTGTTCTTCATCCACATACATATCACCAGTATTCAAGCAGTAGCTTTCTCCTCGCTAGATCAACCATGGATGTGTGGGGCTACGGGCCGCCACCAGCAACAGCCTGCTTGACCAGGCTAGCACCAGACGAGCCTGGCCCATGGCCGGGCTCCGGGAGTAGAAAGACACTCCAAACAAATCAAAGGTAAAGGTAACTCCCCACCTCCCTCCTATTTGACACCTTGGAGAGAGAGAGAGAGAGAGAGAGAGAGAGAGAGAGAGAGAGAGAGAGAGAGAGAGAGAGAGAGAGAGAGAGAGAGAGAGAGAGGAGAGAGAGAGAGAGAGAGAGAGAGGAGAGAGAGAGAGAGAGAGAGAGGAGAGAGAGAGAGAGAGAGAGAGAGAGAGAGAGAGAGAGAGAGAGAGAGAGAGAGAGAGAGAGAAGAGAGAGAGAGAGAGAGAGAGAGAGAGAGAGAGAGAGAGAGAGAGAGAGAGAGAGAGAGAGAGAGAGAGAGAGAGAGAGAGAGAGAGAGAGAGAGAGAGAGAGAGAGAGAAGAGAGAGAGAGAGAGAGAGAGAGAGAGAGAGAGAGAGAGAGAGAGAGAGAGAGAGAGAGAGAGAGAGAGAGAGAGAGAGAGAGAGAGAGAGAGAGAGAGAGAGAGAGAGTAGAGAGAGAGAGAGAGAGAGAGAGAGAGAGACGGGAGAAATCAGAATAGAGTGAAGGGGGGGCAGAGAGGAAGAGGGACGACTACGAGTGGGGGCATAGAGTTCAGACACTGAGGATGTGTGACAGTTCTATTCACATCTAGTATATTCTCCACTCGCCACATCTCATTCAACATCATGGATACACACAAGACAGCTAGTACACCACAAGACGGGCAGCAGCAGCATCACTGCCACTATCTCCATAAGAAAAAATCAGACGAGTGCTTACTGAGGGAGAGACTTGTGTTTGGAACATGTCCTGACTACAGACCTTACAGAAATCAGAATAAGTAACAGCTATGACCCAGACCTACGCCTCTGGCCTCACCTTCTGCACTAGATGTGTACAGTTTATTGCACTCTATATAATTTAGATCTATAATGTACATTACAATGCATATTGCTCATTAGAGTACGTAGCTATAATTTAAATCTTTAATAAAGGAATTACTTGTATGAGGATTTGGAAATAATTAAGGTATTATAGTAGCTCCAAGGCTCCCTCCCTTTATCATTCACCCTCCCTCCCTCCATCATCCTCCCAGGTTCCCTTCATCCATCCTTCACCCTCCCAGGCTCCCTCCATCATCCTCCCAGGTTCCCTTCATCCATCCTTCACCCTCCCAGGCTCCCTCCATCCATCCTGCACCCTCCCAGGCTCTCTCCCTCCATCCTTCACCCTCCCAGGCTCCCTCCCTCCATCCTTCAAACTCCCTCCCTCCCTCCATCCTTCACCCTCCCAGGCTCCCTCCCTCCATCCTTCACCCTCCCAGGCTATCCTTCATCCTCCCAGGCTCCCTCCCTCCATCCTTCATCCTCCCAGGCTCCCTCCCTCCCTCCATCCTTCATCCTCCCAGGCTCCCTCCCTCCCACCATCCTGTACCCTCCCAGGCTCCCTCACTCTTCCATCCCGTGCCCCCTCCCATCACACTCCCATGGCTCCTCCCTCCCAGGCTCCCTCACTCTTCCATGCCGTGCCGGCTCCCTCCCGGCATCTTGAGTATGCCTGGCTGAGTTCTATATTTGGGGACTAACTGGCTCCTGTCCAGATACGTACATGTTACGCCTTAATGGCTAACCCCCTCCTTCTCATTCCCCCACCTCTCCTCTTCCCTCTCCCCTCCTTCCTTCCTCTTCCCCCCTCCACCTCCTTCTTCCCTCCCTCCCTCAGGCTATCTAACATGTGTGTATCTTGCAACAAATGTACACACTTCAATGTTGCAGCATAACAGCTAACCACCCCTCAGTTCCAGGGGATCACCGCCCCCCCCGCCGCGGTCTGGTCAGACCAAGCCACCTGGTGGATGGTCTGACCAGCCAGGCTGTTACTGGTAGCCTCACACAATCCGACGCTGGCACCACCTGGCTGATCAGGACCTGACTTGAGCAACTTGCCCAGTTCCATCTTCAAGAACGAAGTGAAGATTCACGATATCATAATAATAATATTGCAACTCACTCGCCACGGGTTCAAGCCCCACCCGTTCCGTGGGTTGACGGGAGGGTGTTGACAAGGTCGTTAGAGCACATACATATTCCAGCCTAGAGAGAACAAGTGACTTTAAAAAGAAAATCATCACTGGCATATCTTGTTTTGAAGGTTCTTGTTATCCACTCTATCATTTTCCTCGCGGCTGCTATAATTTCACTCCATTATGTCACCGTCATGCCATGCACCTCCCTCATCAGTGTGTCTTGCAACAGCTCCGTCTCCCTGGCTATGTTGCAATTAATATGGCGTCAACGGCAGTAGGAAGCCACTCTCAATGGGCACCACACACCCAGTTACCTGCTTTGCACTTCTAAAAATAAATACTTTTTATTGAATTACCCTCAACACAACGATTATATAAATTATATAATGCCATTGTGAATGCGCAAGCACTGGAGTGCACTTCCCTAATTTGTGATGCAGGGGTCGATTCATAGCTCCCAGCCTAGATTCTTGACTATCGACGTTCTGTGGTTCTTACATTTCACTCCAGGTTTACTGTGATGACGTGCCTCGTATACAGTACTGCAGCACCTGGTGTCTAGTGCCACACAACACTGGACACCACATCTGGGGGCCACACAACACTGGACACCACGTCTGGGGGCCACACAACACCCCTCACTGCCTCCTCTACATTCATTTTCTTAACGCAAATTCCAGCGTCAAGTTCTTGGCTTCCCATAGACTCTCAAATACTACTTTCTTTATGGTGACGAGTCCTTCAGCCTCGACAGGTGGTGGTCACTCCCTAAGTCTTGATAGGCGGTCAGTCACTAAACCTGAGCTACTATAGGCTGGGTTAGGTTACATTAGCGATGTATCGGATGTGAAAATTTAGATGTCCGCGGATGCGTATACGGATGTTTGTCTTGCTTATTTCGCGGATGCGGAAGTAAGAAATTGTGCGGATGTTCCGCGGATGTCGATACGGATGTTGATGCGGATGTTCCGCGGATGTCGATGCGGATGTTCCGCGGATGTCGATGCGGATGTTCCGCGGATGTCGATGCGGATGTTCCGCGGATTTCGGATGCGGATGTTCCGCGGATTTCGGATGCGGATGTTCCAGCGGATTTCGGATGCGGATATCTGTTTACACTAAAATACGGATGCGGATGTGAGAAATTGTGCGGATGTTCCGCGGATGTCGATGCGGATGTTGATATCTGATACATCACTAGGTTACATACCCTTACAAAAAAAAGTTTTTTTGAATCACAAAAGATGAAACAAAAAAAGCATAACAAGTATAACAATAGCGCAGGTTATACATGAGATACCAAGCAATGCTGACGAGTATCACTGGTTATACCAGCATGGCTTGGTATCTTCCCACTGTCTGAATACATAACCCACATTAATACCTCATCACATGTCTGGTATCTGTAAACAAAGATACTAGTAGCAAACATGTTTATATTTACACTAATACAGTCCCAAGTGGCTGAAGCCTTTAAAACCTTGTATACTCAATGTATACCTGGAGTATACCTGCAGGGTGTTCCGGGGGTCAACGCCCCCACGGCCCGCTCCAGGCCTCACGGTGGATCAGGGTCTAACCAACCAGGATGTTACTGCCGGCCACACGCATTCCAACGTACTAGTACTGATTCTCTAGATCCCTTTTCTAAGCTGGAATATTGTTGCACTCTTACTGGCCTCAGTATAGCAGGGCACACTATGTTTACCACCCGCATGTACTCACTCAAGCACCTAAATAATTGGGTACGTTTGAAGTCCTTTCAAGAGCACTCCTTGGAATGTAGGCGAGAAATACGCATCATGATCTATCCCTAGGGTGCTAGATCAACCAGATTGTGATGGATATGCGGGGCTGCGGGCCAACAACAGCCTGGTTGACCAGGCAAGCACCAGACGAGCCTAGCCTAGGACGGAGCTGTGAGTATACATCTTTGATATACCTCTGATGAGTTCCCAGAGTTTTTCTACTCTCGGAGCCCTGCCATGGGCAAGGCTCGTCTGGTGCTTGCCTGGTCAACCAAGCAGTTGCTGTTGTTGGCCCGTAGCCCCATACATCCATCACAGCCTGGTTGATCTGGCACAATATTCTGGGGGTGAGAGAACATAGGAGAGAGACGACATTTCGCTTCCACTTGGATCATCTACAAAGTCAAACTACAAAGTCACCCGGTTGGTCAGTACCTGACCAACCGGGCTGTGGTTCGTACGTCAGTTTGCGTGCGGCCTGGTTGATCAGACCCTGATCCACCATGAGGCCTGGTCTCAGACCTGGCCGCGGGGGCGTTGACCCCAGAAACCCTCTCCAGGTAAACTCCAGGTAAACACAAAAGTGTAGTTCCAGTCACGGTATTGTGCCTTTTTTTAAGAGTACCTTCACTAGCATTATTCCTCTTGGTTGGTATGGTTTGTCAGGAAAAACGACAAGCGTTTCTTGACGCGGGGCTTAGTCATATGATGACCCACAGCTGGAGCTTTTGACCATCTGACCTAAACCTTCCACTGGCTTACCTCTCCACCCTTTAAAATGGTCATAGTTATAACCATTATAACCATTTTTATTCCTCTTGTTTTGAAAGTTCTTCTTATCACCCTGTTATTATCCTAACATTCGTTGCATTTCCTTTGTGTTCTCTAAATAACAGATCCGACATTATTATTATTCCCAAGTGTTTTACTGGCTTCTCACGTTCTATGAGATGTCTGCGTTTTGTATTCTCTTCTCGTTTTGACTTTATTCATCCCGTATCTAAGCAATATTTGTCACCATTCAATTTCGTATTATTTTCATTTTCCCACTGCAAGACTTGATTTTTTTCTATCTTCTATGAGGTGACTTTCATATTTATTTTGGAGTCATCCTCAGACAGATCAAAAACACTAAGCCGTGGCTAGTGTTTTTACCTATGTTCTGAAGATGAGAAACAAGAGTAGGTGAAAGGGTTGTATCAGGATACTGTTTTTTTTTTTTTACTTTGTTGAGGGTCGACTTGTTTTGTTTGCTACCACTGTGTGTGTTGTTTTAGACTGAACTTCAGCAGCCACGTCTTGGACCACATCAACAACCTGTCCAGGTCTCCCTACCCACATCCTTTAACAGTATATCATCACACACATGCTTATACAACTAAGTAATTAGGTCATTTACATGTATCAGAATCTATTATTATTATCATCAGTAGCATTCAGTACATGGAATGGAGGAGGAGGCAAGACAGACTGATAACTTGGAACCAGTAGCAATTACAGCACTCTTCCTTGTGGGACCCCACTCGTCACTCTTACCCATACTGATCACTAAAGATGTCAGTGCCAGTAGCACGCAGTCCTAAGTAGACATCACAGCCTAACTGATCAGGAACTGACTTGAGAAATCTATCAAGTTCAGGTGGTCCTCGGCTCAGTGGTAGCACTGAGTTGCTGGGTATGTTTCTTAACACTTTTTGCTCCTCTGCAACTATCAGGAAGTAGGTACCTGGGTGTTGGCCCACTGTTGTGGGTTACATACTGGGGAAAAGAACCAAAGAATCCCAATGGAGATAAGCCATTCCGAGTTGCTAACCCTATGGTTCAATCCGAAGTCTCCTGTCTTGAAGACAGCCAGGGGTGTGTCGGTAATTCCTTCTAAGACGCTGAGAGCACTTCGTCATTATTCCTGTCTGTTCTTATTGTTGGTGGACTAGTGTCTGGTGGGGTGCCGTGTCAAATGCTTTCTTGTGGTGCACCCATCCTTGTTTTTCCTTGTTTTATCTTTGTCACTGTTGGGGAAACTTATTTTGTTGTTTGGACGCTTTCTGGCCCTGCTTGTCTGCCCTAACTTTCCCTTTTTTTCACGCCCCTTCCCACTGTCTTATGTGAAGACCTCACTGAATCATCTGTCAAGCTCCTAGCACTCTGTGTGTGTGTATATTCACCTATTTGTGGTTGCAGGGGTCGATTCATAGCTCCTGGCCCTGATGTGTGTGTGTACTCACCTATTTGGGGTTGCAGGGAGTCATAGCTCTTGGCCCTGGTGTGTGTGTGTGTGTGTGTGTGTGTGTGTGTGTTGGCGTGGTGGTAGCAAGGGATCAGCAGGGCCACTGCTAGTGAAGCAACAATGACACCCCACACTGACTTCTCGCCAGACATCCGCTGCTGCACCACCCCAAGTGTCTGGCCTCACCTCTCCCTATCCTCCTTCCCTCCCTCTCCCTATTCCATCATTCTCTCTCTCCCAACCAACCCTCCTTTCCCATCCTCGCACCCCTTCATCGCAACACACACACACTACGTACAACTGCAAGATCCAGAGTTTGATTTCCTTCAATCGACAAACATATAGCCAAGGGGCGACAAAAGCGGCGGCGGCGGCAACAGCGGCGCGGCAAAAGCGGCGTCGGCGGCAGAAACAATATAAACTCAATCGTGATCCTGCCCACCTAGCAGTAAAAACAGGTACTTGTGCAGTAGTGGACTGTGTGGGTCGTATCTAGGGGCAAATATGTCAGAAAACTGCACTAACTACTGGCATGTTATATGGAGTGTAAGAAAGCAACCGCGCCCTGCTGGAATATCCCATCCAGTTTAAGTAAACACTGAACACTCCTGCGTAAGAAAGCTCCAGCACCTGCTGCAAGTATTCACGTGTTGACTCTAAGGTATCCGCGAACTTAATAAAAATAATTATATTGCCTTACCAGTCCTTCCTTTTTCTCCCCATCCATCCTTCACCTCTAAATTAATTCCCCTCCTTTCTTCCCTCTCTCTTACCCACTTCCTTTCCACTCACTCGCCCATTTAACCCTCTTTCCCTCCACCACCGTCACCTGCTGCTCACTACTGACAAACACCACCACAAAAATATACTGACCTCTGACACACACACACACACACAGAGGCGGGGCCAGGAGCTATGACTCGACCCCTGCAACCACAACTAGTTGAGTACACACACACACCAGCATTACAACTCAGTAAATGTTTCAATACCACTTGTTTCGTGGTTTCATAATATATATATATATATATATATATATATATATTGTCCAAAGTTTATTGTAGCTGCAATATAACTTGTACATATTTAAGAGTCACACGCATATATATGAGTACACAACAATAAATAACCGAATGAATAAGTTTGACTGATAGGGCTATTATAGTGTGTGTGTGTGTATGTGTGTGTACTCACCTAATTGTGGTTGCAGGACTCGCCTAATTCTGGTTGCAGGGGTCAAGACTCGGCTCCTGGCCCCGCCTCTTCGCTGTCCGCTACTGGGTCTCTTCTCTCCCTGCTCCATGAGCTTTATCATACCTTGTCTTAAAGCTATGTACGGTTCCTGACTCCACTATATCGTTTGCTAGACTATTCCACTTCCTGACTATATCCTGTGTGTGTGTGTGTATATATATGTGTGTATATATATATATATATATATATATATATATATATATATATATATATATATATATACAGTAGCAAGAAGAATACATCATAATTCGAATTTGGAAAATACTACAGGGACTGGGAGATAGATGAATCAGTGTGTGAAAGTGAAGTCATGAGAGTAGGAGATGCAAACCCAGATACTGTAGCTATCACGGAGGCGAAACTCTCAGGAACAATAACAAATGCAACATTCCCAGAGAGCTATCAAATAATAATAAAATGAACATAAAACAAAACAAATGTAGCCCAAATAGTCAGAGACTACTGGAAATTTCAGGAACTACGAAATCTAGAAACAGGAGATTTCGAGGATTATATAGCATGTATTTTATTGTCTGGAAAGACAAATAAGTTGTGGAAATATATAATCCACCACCAAACAACATGAGGTCAAGGGAAGAGTATAATCAAAATTACAGGACAATTCACATAATGTAAACGGGGACAGAGAAAACAAGTTGCACAGTACTTGCAGATTTGAACCCAAACAGTGACTGGGAAAACTAGAACCCCAATGAGGTTCTAGTTTTCCCAGTCAGGCATAACAGCAAAACCTATAAAAGAAGTAATGAACAACTTTGAGTCATCATGTGAAGGAAACAACATGGGAAGGGGGAAGGGAAGAGGGAATGGAAGACACCTTTGAAGAAGAGTTTCGAGAGTTTCTCTACTTTCTTGAGCCCGGCCATGGGCCAGGCTCGTCTGGTGCTTGATAAAGGATCTTTCTCTCACATTAAATTAATATTACATAGCTTAAATTACTAATGGAAAACCAGTGTCAGCAATCACGTGGCACGAAATTCGAAGTATCTACTAAAATTGAGAATGGAGAAAATGAAGGAAAAGGAGAACAGGAAATAAGACTACACGAGGAAGGGGGAATATTATGGCATGACAAATTTTACGAGATAACTACAACAGGAAAGGGAACTGGAGGGTAAATATGTACCTGGAGACTGTTCCCGGGGTCGATGCCCCCGCGGCCCGGTCCTTGACCAGGCTTCCTGGTGGATCAGGGCCTACAAGAAAGGAACGAGGCGATACAAAGGGGTAAAAGGAAAGATTCGTACCAAACAGGAGTGCACACACACGAAGAGAAACAAGAGAACTTGCAAGAAATATAGAGCACATCAAACTACAGAGAACAGGGAAACGAGAGAGAGAGAGAGAGAGAGAGAGAGAGAGAGAGAGAGAGAGAGAGAGAGAGAGAGAGAGCAATGGGTCTGCAAGAATAAGAAGGGGAAACTTAAAAGATACTGCATCAAAAGCCTGAACCACAGTAACTCCATAGCCACGACATTGAAGGATTAAGCTCCAATCCTTTGGATCAAGATCTTTTCAGCAGTATCTAGGCACCTCCCCTGCAGGGAGTGCGGGAGTGAGCCAGGGCTTAGAGCTAGCTTTAAAGTTAGTGTGGGCTGACAGTCATGTATTAACTCTTTAAGCAGTTAACAGTGTTAGAGCTCTAGTTGGTCTCATTATTTCCTCTATACATGAAAGACGTCAGACGAATCTTACAAACTTGTCTCTATATTCACTACACACTTTTCTTTACACCTCTGAATTTTGTACAATTCCTGTGTGTGTGTGTGTGTGTGTGTGTGTGTGTTTGTGTGTGTGTGTGTGTGTCAAACACTTTTTGAGAAACGGTAATACACAACACAAAAACACAACACACACACACACACACACACACACATTCAAGCGTGTCGTGCGTGAGTGAAAGTCTTAGATAATACAATAATATCAAAAATAAGACTGAATAAAAGCTTATTACATTAATTATTTCCACCCACTAATAATTTTGATAATTCTAATGATCATTATTATAATGATTATTCTAATGACTTATCATTTTGATTCTGATGGCCACTGCAGAATCAATGCTGTCAACACTAGTAAGGCTCTATACATGGTGGTATATGACTCACGAAATCATAACACGATTACAAGCAAATCAGGGAACGGGTGGGGTTTGAACCCATGGCGAGTGAATTCTAAAACTGAGGCCAGTGCGTTAACTGCTCGACCAGCTGGTCGAGTGGTTAAAGCACTGGCCTCAGTTTTAGGATTCACTCGCCATGGGTTCAAACCCCACCCGTTCCCTGATTTCAGGGTTCATCTTGTACAACATGAAGCAGGTATGGGTGTATATACAAGGAGAGAGATGGGTTTCTCAGGGTATTTACACCGACACACATAGTATATGTGTATATGCAAAGATATGTGTATTTACACAGTGAGGTATACGTGACCAGTTTCGAGAGTTCTACGCTAGCAGCCCGGCCTTAGGGCAGAGTTCCACGTTGACTGTCTGCCTGCCTGGTCCACCAGGTTATTGGTGTTGGCGACCCGCAAACTACCCCTAGCCATCACAAGCTTTGCAACTGCACAAAAATATCGTACTTCCTCATTAAATGCTTTAATATTTAATCGTAATTCCCAAAACAAAAATATTTTTATATCAATTAAAAGCGAGAAGCTTATATACAAACCACGTGATTTGCACATAAAACATTATGGGAATATTAAAGGCAGAGTCTTTTAAAACTTTAATGGCCGCAGTATATTTGGAATTGTGGTGACGTTTTGCAGTTTCACAATGCATGGGAAACACATGTAGCGGAGACAGGATTCATACATAGCTTCAAGATGAGGTACGATAAGGTTTTGGAGCCGGGAGTGTGGAGACCTAGTAGCGACTAGCGAAGGGGCCAGGAGCAATGAATCGACCCCTGCAACCACAAATAGGTTGAGTACAAATAGGTATCTAGTGTACACAGATATACCTTTGATATACTTTGAAGAGTTTTGAGAGTTTATCTACTCTCTGAGCCCGGCCATGGGCCAGGCTCGTCTGTTGCTTGCCTGGTCAACCAGGCTGTTGCTGCTGGAGGCCCGCTGCCCAACATATCCATCACAGCCTGGTTGATCTGGCACCCGGTGAAGATGCTTGTCCAGTTTCCTCTTGAAGGCTTCTACACTGGTTCCAGCCGTGTTTCGGATATCTTCTGGTAAGATGTTGAATAGTCTGGGACCCTGGATGTTAATACAGTGCTCCCGTATTGTCCCCACCGCACCCCTGCTCCTCACTGGGTTTATTTTACACTTTCTCCCATATCTCTCACTCCAGTATGTTGTTATGGCAGTGTGCAGATTTGGGACCAGGCCCTCAAGTACTTTCCATGTATATATTATCATGTATCTCTCTCTCCTCCGCTCCAATGAGTACATGTTCAAGACTTGAAGGCGTTCCCAATAATTTAGATGTTTCAATGGCTCAATGTGAGCCGTAAACGATCTCTGAATGATGCAAAAAAATCTGGTAACTCCCACTTTATTTACTTCTAAAGCAACATATTAAAAATTTCAACTCTGACGATTCTGTACAAATAAAGTTGTACTAGTGAACAAAAAATATCAGCATGTACCCAACTGCTGAGTGTACGAGAATGTAGAATGTACAGAGAACCTTCACTGCTCGTACAAATTCACTCCAGCACCTAAATTACTGGGAAGAAATCCCTTGAACTGTAGATTTTACCATGCACCTCGTAGTCATCAACCTGACGTCAGTGCAGCTGCTAGTTACCATGCACCTCGTAGCCATCAACCTGACGTCAGTGCAGTGGCTAGTTTACCATGCACGTCGTAGCCATCAACCTGACGTCAGTGCAGTGGCTAGTTTACCATGCACGTCGTAGCCATCAACATGACGGCAGTGCAGCTGCTAGTTACCATGCACCTCGTAGCCATCAACATGACGTCAGTGCAGCTGCTAGTTACCATGCACCTCGTAGCCATCAACATGACGGCAGTGCAGTGGCTAGTTTACCATGCACCTCGTAGCCATCAACCTGACGTCAGTGCAGTGGCTAGTTTACCATGCACCTCGTAGCCATCAACCTGACGTCAGTTCAGTGGCTAGTTTACCATGCACCTCGTAGCCATCAACCTGACGTCAGTGCAGTGGCTAGTTACCATGCACCTCGTAGTCATCAACATGACGTCAGTGCAGTGGCTAGTTACCATGCACCTCGTAGTCATCAACATGACGTCAGTGCAGCTGCTAGTTACCATGCACCTCGTAGTCATCAACATGACGTCAGTGCAGTGGCTAGTTACCATGCACGTCGTAGCCATCAACCTGACGTCAGTGCAGTGGCTAGTTACCATGCACCTCGTAGTCATCAACATGACGGCAGTGCAGTGGCTAGTTACCATGCACCTCGTAGCCATCAACCTGACGTCAGTGCAGTGGCTAGTTACCGTGCACCTCGTAGCCATCAACCTGACGTCAGTGCAGCTGCTAGTTACCATGCACGTCGTAGCCATCAACATGACGTCAGTGCAGCTGCTAGTTACCATGCACCTCGTAGCCATCAACCTGACGTCAGTGCAGTGGCTAGTTTACCATGCACCTCGTAGTCATCAACCTGACGTCAGTGCAGTGGCTAGTTACCATGCACCTCGTAGTCATCAACATGACGGCAGTGCAGCTGCTAGTTACCATGCACCTCGTAGTCATCAACATGACGGCAGTGCAGTGGCTAGTTACCATGCACGTCGTAGTCATCAACATGACGGCAGTGCAGTGCTAGTTACCATGCACCTCGTAGCATCAACTGACGGCAGTGCAGTGGCTAGTTACCATGCACCTCGTAGTCATCAACATGACGGCAGTGCAGTGGCTAGTTACCATGCACCTCGTAGTCATCAACCTGACGTCAGTGCAGTGGCTAGTTACCATGCACCTCGTAGTCATCAACCTGACGGCAGTGCAGTGGCTAGTACCATGCACCTCGTAGCCATCAACATGACGTCAGTGCAGCTGCTAGTTACCATGCACCTCGTAGTCATCAACATGACGTCAGTGCAGTGGCTAGTTACCATGCACCTCGTAGTCATCAACATGACGTCAGTGCAGCTGCTAGTTACCATGCACCTCGTAGCATCAACATGACGTCAGTGCAGTGGCTAGTTACCATGCACTCGTAGCCATCAACTGACGTCAGTGCAGTGGCTAGTTACCATGCACCTCGTAGTCATCAACCTGACGGCAGTGCAGTGGCTAGTTACCATGCACCTCGTAGCCATCAACATGACGTCAGTGCAGCTGCTAGTTACCATGCACCTCGTAGCCATCAACATGACGTCAGTGCAGCTGCTAGTTACCATGCACCTCGTAGCCATCAACATGACGGCAGTGCAGCTGCTAGTTACCATGCACCTCGTAGCCATCAACATGACGGCAGTGGAAGAGCATATGGATACACATAAAGGGCCTACGAACTAGGCACAAAAAAAGGTAAACATGATTACGTCTGGCTATACCTTTGACGAATACGGAGAATTTTTCTATTCATGGAGCCTGGGCATGGACCAGGCTCTTGCTGGTGGTGGTCCGCTCACCCCCACACATCCATCACAGCCTGGTTGATCTGGATATACATCCATAATTTATATCTTCTCCGTTGCCAGCAAATTTAGGATATTTGTCTAACATGTTTGATATTTTCTCGTGGCTGATCTGCTGTCTCCTCTACCTTCCCTCCCACCTGCTGTCTCCTCTACCTTCCCTCCCACCTGCTGTCTCCTCTACCTTCCCTCCCACCTGCTGTCTCCTCTACCTTCCCTCCCACCTGCTGTCTCCTCTACCTTCCCTCCCACCTGCTGTCTCCTCTACCTTCCCTCCCACCTGCTGTCTCCTCTACCTTCCCTCCCACCTGCTGTCTCCTCTACCTTCCCTCCCACCTGCTGTCTCCTCTACCTTCCCTCCCACCTGCTGTCTCCTCTACCTTCCCTCCCACCTGCTGTCTCCTCTACCTTCCCTCCCACCTGCTGTCTCCTCTACCTTCCCTCCCACCTGCTGTCTCCTCTACCTTCCCTAGGATATTCCTGGTGTAAAATTATTAATCATCTTTCTCGCCTACGTTCCAGGGAGTATAGGTCGAGGGACTTCAATCTACGTAGTTTAGCCGTCTGACTGAATTGATACGAGCAGTGAAGGTTCTTTGTACGTTGACCAGGTCAGCAAGTTAGCCCCTGGCTGTCTGTAAGAGGGAGCTGGACAGATACCTAAAGTCAGTACCTGACCAGCAGGGCTGTGGTTCGTAAGTTGGATTGTGTGCGGCCAGCAGTAACAGCCTGGTTGATCAGGCCCTAATTCACCATGAGGCCTGATCACAGACCGGGTCGCAGGGGCGCTGACCCCCGAAACCCTCTCCAGGTATACCTAAAGTCAGTACCTGACCAGCAGGGCTGTGGTTCGTAAGTTGGATTGTGTGCGGCCAGCAGTAACAGCCTGGTTGATCAGGCCCTAATCCATCGCGAGGCCTGGTTATGAACCGGGTCGTGGGAGTGCCAGCCCGGAACACACCCCTAGGAGCACTGACCACAGAAACCTTGTGTAGGCGACTTATCAAGGATCTAATCTACCTGTCTGCCTTTAGCCAACCCCGGGGGAGGGGATCATCGCCCCCCCACCCCAGCACCAAACCACGCCTCCCGACGGATGGCATGACCAACGAGGTTGTTGGTGTTAGCAGCACGCAGTCTAACGTAAGCACCACAGCCCAGCTAATCCGCAACTCGCTTCTTAACTCATTTCTTTATCCTCATTTATATCTGACCTGACAAATTGGTCAAAGTTTTGAGCATCTCCACTTTCTCTAACTTTCTTCCCGCTTTATTAGCCTGTTTGTGAAGCTGCGTTCTGTCAACTTTATCGAAATGCCGAATCTTTTCCCCACTCTGGGAAGATCAATGTCAAATTTTGAGATAAAACTCTATCATCCTGGGAAAGTCTATAACAGTCAGTAGTGGTTTATGTTAGGTTGTTCACGTCTATAACAGTCAGTAGTGGTTTATGTTAGGTTGTTCACGTCTATAACAGTCAGTAGTGGTTTATGTTAGGTTGTTCACGTCTATAACAGTCAGTAGTGGTTTATGTTAGGTTGTTCACGTCTATAACAGTCAGTAGTGGTTTATGTTAGGTTGTTCACGTCTATAACAGTCAGTAATGGTTTATGTTAGGTTGTTCACCTCTGGAAATAAATGGTATAAAATACCGACACAATGGAAATATAAACACATAAGGTGTATAATGTGATCCTTTATGATCACATTATACATTAACACCTGGAGTCGATGTGGTCAGTCTATCAATCTTGAAAAGAATACAGCAAGATTGATTGATGGACTGACAACATCGTCTCAAGATTGAGGGACTGACCACCTCAAACTCCTCCTGTTCTTCACGATTCTCCTTCGTATGGACTGATGAAGCCACTGTGTGGCGAAACGTTTCCTCAGTAAAGATACCCAAGTGTTGCATATGTGTCTAATTTCCCTAAAAGAGTTACTTATGGCCAAATGTTTTCTTTAATAAATGTCGTAAATTGTACACCAGTGTTCATTTCCATTCACTCGTAACTACAAGCAGGTAAGCTCCACTCTAACATTCTAAATTATCAACCTGTCAAAACACTAAGCACCCAAAGGTGTTAATCTTATCACCTTGTCAGACCAAAGGTGTTACTGCCAACATACACACATCTATAATGAGGTACTATCTAACCTGTCTTAACTGTGTCACCAGCCAAGAATTTGTGTGTCACCAGCCGAGAGCAGTGACGTACGAGTGTCTTTCGTGTTAACCAATCGACCGACCTTGTTTCTGGCCACCCACCCAATCCACCGACCGTATTGGGGGCCACCTAGCCGGAAGCAGGAACCCTCTAACTTACCACACAATATATGGATCTTAGTAAGCAAAATCACCATCAATTCTTAATAAGATAAGAGTTTATCACAATATATACTATATATATATATATATATATATATATATATTATTAATACATCGGCCGTTGCACCGGGGCAGGGTGACCCGAAAAAGAAGAAACACTTTTATCATCATTCACTCCATCATTGTCTTGCCAGAGGCGTGCCTACACTACAACTAGAAAACTGCAACATATGATCACCCCACTTCAGAGCGCAGGCACTGTACTCCCCACCTGCAGGACTCAAGTCCGGCTGACCGGTTTCCCCGAATCCCTTCACAAATGTGACCTTGCTCACACTCCAACAGCACGTCAGGTCATAAAAACCATTTACCTCCACTCGCTCCTAACACGCTCACGCAGCGTTCATATAATTTACTTCAAATGTTAAAAGTTTCTGAATTATCAGCAGTACGCAATGCGACGTATGCACCACAGCCAGGCTGATCAGGGACTCTCGCAATTAAGTTCCCTCTTAAAGACAACTAAAGGTCTGCTGATACGGCTACTAACAAGGTTTAGGTCCCCATAAACCGACTGATTTATCTCTTAACGTACAGAGGCTCGAGCCTCCACAATGACTTGCTCTTATGTACAATACACAATCACAATACACAAATAACCAGCACATAGGAGGGAGAAACTTACCACGACTTTTCGGTCCCTCTTGGACCATTTACAAATTACAAGTCTGACCGAAACATCTGTGCGGGTTATTTGTATACTAACCCATTCTTCCATACCCCCCTTGTCCTCTGCGAGCAGCCATTCACAACCCACACCTCTACCGTCCACAGGATCGATATAGGGCACACAATAACCTAGCTTTAGGGACAAATTCTAAATCTAATCTATCTACCCCTCATTTCCCCCTCCTGCAGCTTCTTTCACCCCCCCGCCCCTGCTCCTTCCTCGTCGCTACCCCTGCTTCAGGAGACATCAGTAAAACAAGTGGAGTGTACTGATCCCAGACG
>WNWK01001119.1:52500-112500 GCA_009830355.1 Cherax destructor | reverse complement strand
AAGGAGAGTGTATGTGGGAGGGAGGGAGGTGGAGGCACCGTGGGAGAACATGGTGGGGCAGCAAGTACTGCAAGGAGAGTGTATGTGGGAGGGAGGGAGGTGGAGGCAGCGTGGGAGAACATGGTGGGGCAGCAGGTACTGCAAGGAGAGTGTATGTGGGAGGGAGGGAGGTGGAGGCAGCGTGGGAGAACATGGTGAGGCAGCAGGTACTGCAAGGAGAGTGTATGTGGGAGGGAGGAGGTGGAGGCAGCGTGGGAGAACATGGTGGGGCAGCAGGTACTGCAAGGAGAGTGTATGTGGGAGGGAGGGAGGTGGAGGCAGCGTGGGAGAACATGGTGAGGCAGCAGGTACTGCAAGGAGAGTGTATGTGGGAGGGAGGGAGGTGGAGGCAGCGTGGGAGAACATGGTGGGGCAGCAGGTACTGCAAGGAGAGTGTATGTGGGAGGGAGGGAGGTGGAGGCAGCGTGGGAGAACATGGTGGGGCAGCAGGTACTGCAAGGAGAGTGTATGTGGAGGGAGGGAGGTGGAGGCAGCGTGGAGAACATGGTGGGGCAGCAGGTACTGCAAGGAGAGTGTATGTGGGAGGGAGGGAGGTGTTTGAGAAGCGTGCTTGTCGACCAGTCTTCATATACAGTACAGACACCTTTACCACCTCACAACTTAGTTCCTTCTACCTGCAGCTACACACATTACACCACTAACCTCTACTTCTCACTATATATCACTACAACAACACACCACTAACCTCTACTTCTCACTATATATCACTACAACAACACACCACTAACCTCTACTTCTCACTATATATCACTACAACACACCACTAACCTCTACTTCTCACTATATATCACAACGACACACCACTAACCACTGTTACTTTAACACTACAACACCACCACTAACCAGTCACTATATATCACTACAACACACCACTAACCTCTACTTCTCACTATATATCACTACAACAACACACCACTAACCTCTACTTCTCACTATATATCACTACAACACACCACTAACCACTGTTACTATAACACTACAACACCACCACTAACCAGTCACTATATATCACTACAACAACACACCACTAACCTCTACTTCACACTAACCTGTCCTCACTTAAACACCACAACTTCCCGGGGAAATACGAAAAGTTAATCCCTTAACAATCCTCGTAAACTTAAAATACTATTTTTTTCAATTTAAAATTTAACTTACACGAACCTATAAAAAAAACTAACTACAAATAAAATCAAGAATTAAAAACAAAATATACGCAAATAAGACGTAATTATGGTTACCTTTGATATACCTTTGAAGAGATTCGAGAGTTTCTCCACTCTCTGAGCCCGGCCCTGGGCCAGGCTCATCTGGTTGAGGTATTTTAATATGAAAACGTTTCGCCCGTCAACTCACCAGGTGGCTAAAAGTCCCTGGTAGGCGAAACGTTTTTGCAATAAATGGCCATAACCCGCAGTCTCTTACATATACAATTAAAAAAATGACCGTGATATGTGTGTTAATTCAAGGCATCGTGCGGGGGTTGAACTCTTGGGGGAAAAAAAAAAGGTAGGTAGTCCGATCGGCTCACAAATGCATGGACCCGGGTTCGATCCCCGGGCTGGGTAGGTCTTACCTGCAAGTCTCCTCACACCTGCCAGCCCCGTCCACCTACGTAGCAGCAAATAGGTACATAGGACTTATTGATGTCTGGGCCAGCGTACTATGGCAGAACACTGTGCTCTTGGCAGAACACTGTGCTCTTGGCAGAACACTGTGCTCTTGGCAGAACACTGTGCTCTTGGCAGAACACTGTGTTCTTGACAGAACACTGTGCTCCTAATTGTATCACACAATACCAGATAAACTCCCAATCACCCATAACACACACACCCACACACACACACACACACACATACACACATACAACAGGCCTAGTGTCTAATCGACATGTGCCTAGGACAAAATGGTAACTAACACACACACACACACACACACACACAATATCGGGGAAGGGCAAAGAAGACCGCAGACAGAGTATAGTCTAGGTGGCCAAAGACTGCAAGCCTCACTCAAAGAAAAAGATCTTGGGGTGAGTATCATACCGAGCACATCTCCTGAGGCACACATCAATCAGATAACTGCTGCAGCATACGGGCGGCTGGCAAACCTAAGAATAGCGTTCCAATACCTCACTAAGGAATCATTCAAGACTCTGTATACCATATACGTCAGGCCCATACTGGAGTATGCAGCACCGGTTTGGAACCCACACCTGGTCAAGCACAAAATGGTACTAACACACACACACACACACACACACACACACACACACACACACACACACACACACACACACTACCACCACACACACACACACACACCACACACACACACACACACACACACACACACACACACACACACACACACACACACACACACAACAAACACACCACACACACACACACAAACACACACACACACACACACACACACACACACACACACACACACACACACACACCAACGTAATATGAAGAGGCCATCATAACATACGATCTAAAACTAGATGGCTAATGAAAAGACCAGTGAGGGAGGACCTTAACTCAGGGAGAAGAGGAGGTAAGGCAAGACCAGGATGGGAAGAGGAGAGAGTATAGAAGAGGAGAGGATGAGGATGGAGAGGAGGATGAAGAGAGGATGGGCAGAGAAAAGGATGGGGAATGAATGTAGGGACAAGAGGTTGGAGAGATGAGAAGGCTGGGGAGAGAAGAGGATAGGAAGAAGAGAAAGAAGGATAGGAAGAGGAGAGTGAAGGAAGGGTGGTGGTCGTCAGCTGGAGATAAGTACAGAGTGACACACACACTTCTGTGGTGAGAGGAGACATTGTTGCACTGACCTACTTGACATTGCAGGGGTTTAGTCATAGCTCCTCTCCCTGCATCACTACTCACCATCAACAGATACCTTGCTCTCTGAGTTAAATCATACCTACTCTTCAAACTCAAATTCGCAGGAAAGAGATATTATAAACAGGAAAGTAATATAAGTAGAGAGAGGGAAAAGGAGGGAAGAGGAGAATTACATAGGAGAGGTCAGGGAAGGAAATACCTGAGTCCCCTGATGGACTAGTGGAGGGTAGGATTCCCTGCACTACCTCGTACCTGATACTCATTTACATACCTAGCTGACACCTAGGTTCCTAGAACCCCTCCCACTCAGGTGCCAAATTAGCGAGGCAGTGACGGATACCAGAAACCACAGAACGGATGGGGCCAGCTGGTCGAGTGGTTAACGCATTGGCCTGTGAGATTCAGAACCCACTCGGCATGGGTTCAGAACCCCACCCGTTCCCTGAGTTGTTTGCAACAGTGTTTTTACGATTTTGTGAGCCGCCAACATTAACAGCCAGGTTGATGAGGTGGTCAACAGGAAATTAAGAAGTCACTATACCGTGGCTGAAATAATTCAACAATAACCCGCACTTAAGCACCCATAAAACGACGTTTCGGTCCTCCTGGACTATTATAACATGACAATGGTCCTGGACAGGGCGAAACGTCGTCCTAAGGTTCTCCTTCTGGCAGCTGGCAGAATAAAACCCTCCAAACCGGCCACAGATGTCATGTATTACACGTGTCACGTCACACCTGTCATGGGTAATAAAAATGAAAAGTATGTCACAGCTATATCACTGACGACCTTCATCCACTGAGGAGGACCCGCCTAGCATGAGCCAGTAGGCCTTCTACAGTGTTCCTCCACTCCTATGTTCTTATTAGTAAAGTATTTTTGTACGCAAAAAAAAATCTTTTCTGATTTCGTGCCACCTTTTTTTGTCCAAATTACTACTGTCTACAGCCTACCTGATGTCGATTTAAGGGGTCATCGCCCCCGCGGCCCGGTCCTAGACCAAGCTAGGTACAGCATCAGGCTCTACCTGCTGAAGGTACTAAGAAATGCAAATTTATTTTTTCATCATTTACTGATCAACGTGAGTGCAAGTGTGTGCCAACATCCTGGTACTGAGCATGCCAACACCAACAGGCTGTTGGAACTACTGTAGAAATAGTAATTTCAACAACAACAGGCTGCGGGTACCAATGCAGAGGTAGTAATCATGTCAACAACAACAACAACCTGCTGGTACCACTGCAGAGGTAGTAATCATGTCAACAAGGAAGTCGTAGTCACACATGAAGTGACACAGCCACGCAAAAAGTGACACAGCCACACAAAAAGTGACACAGCCACACAAAAAGTGACACAGCCACACAAAAAGTGACACAGCCACACAAAAGTGACACACACAAAAAAAGTGACACAGCCACACAAAAAGTGACACAGCCACACAAAAAGTGACACAGCCACACAAAAAGTGACACAGCCACACAAAAAGTGACACAGCCACACAAAAAGTGACACAGCCACACAAAAAGTGACACAGCCACACAAAAAGTGACACAGCCACACAAAAAGTGACACAGCCACACAAAAAGTGACACAGCCACACAAAAAGTGACACAGCCACACAAAAAGTGACACAGCCACACAAAAAGTGACACAGCCACACAAAAAGTGACACAGCCAGGGCAACAACTGGCAGAGGAAATGTAATTATCCTGGGATTCACAGGAAGAGGAGAACCAGAGGTAAGAGAGAGGGAAGGAAGTGGAAGATTTGTAGTAGAAGTGTTAGGCCTAGCAGTGAGAGTGACTAAGAAGGAGGAAGATGTGGAGGAGGAGAGTTAGGGCTAACAAGTAGAATAGTGGCATTAAGGAGGAGGGTTAGGACTTGGAGGGGAGAATGGTGACACTAAGGAAGAGGAGGAGGAAGAGAAGGAGGAAGAGGAGGAGGAAGAGGAGGAGGAAGAAGAGGAGGAGGAGCAGTTAAGGTTAGGAGGGATGATTAAATTTTCATGTGATAAAAATGAATTGCAATAAACATCGCAAGCTTACTACCTACCCCACTTACTACCAAGTATAATATATTGATGAAAATTGAAAAATATTCATATTACACACCTAATATATATATATATATAATATTATATATATATATATATATATATATATATATATATATATATATATAATGTATGTGGTTGTGTGGTGAGGGGGAGAGAGAGGCAGACGAGATTACCGGGGCAGTGCGTGGCCAATCCCAGCTGAGGCAGCTAATTAAGCGGGTGTTAATACAATAAACCTCGGGGCAGTGTTCAACTCAGGCCATTTACTGCCTACATGCATCTACCACAACCCCACCAACCTCTCCCGTCCCATCCCCACCAACCAACCTCACAGTACGCTCAACTATTTAGACCTTGCAGTGCGGGAAGTGCCTTTATGCTGGTGAGGAGCTCTTGTTCCGGGGAATCAGAGCTACTCTGAGTGCTTCTCAATCCCCAGGCGTTGCACAACCCCGAAAGTTTAGCGCTTGTCCAGGACTATAATGTCTGAGACCGAAGGGGGGGGGGATATGACCATGACCTGAAGCATACCTCAAGATAATTCTGGGGGGTCATCGCCCCCCCGGCCAGGTACCAGTCCACGACACCTGGTTGATATTCTGATCAATCAGGCTGTTACTGCTAGCCGCACGATGTCTAAAGTACGCCAGGGATCCTGAAGACAGCCAGGGGTCCTGAAGACAGCCAGGGATCCTGAAGACACCCAGGGATCCTGAAGACAGCCAGGGATCCTGAAGACAGCCAGGGATCCTGAAGACAGCCAGGGGTCCTGAAGACAGCCAGGGATCCTGAAGACAGCCAGGGGTCCTGAAGACAGCCAGGGATCCTGAAGACAGCCAGGTCCTGAAGACAGCCAGGGATCCTGAAGACAGCCAGGGATCCTGAAGACAGCCAGGGGTTTGTTGGCAATTCTCTTTTTGAGTATGAAGAGAAGGTGTTCAAGAATCTTGGTTCCTTCACACTAGTTTCATCTCAGCGTACTCATTGCACCCCTGCATTACATAGGGAGCATGTTGCACCATCTGCCAAGCCTCTTGCACTCGTTCGAAATAATTTCGGTGTGTAGATTTAGTACCAGTCCCTCTAAAATTTTCCAGGTATAAAATATGATGAATATTTCTCGCCTGACACTGCAAGGAATACAGTTCGATGGACTTCAATCGTCCCTAATAATTTAGGTGCTTAAATGAATTTAAATGATCAGTGGAGGGTACAAGAATTAGCCTCGCATGTCTTGTTTTGAAAGTTCTAGTTATTCAGCCTATTAATTTCCTTGCAGATGTGATACTGTCATCGTTGTGATTCCTGAAGGTAAAACCTGACAGTATCACTCCTGTGATACTGCCACTGTTGTGATCCCTGACAGTATCACTCCTGTGATACTGCCACTGTTGTGATCCCTGACAGTATGATTCCTGTGATACTGTCACTGTTATGATCCCTGACAGTATGACTCCTGTGATACTGCCACTATTGTGATCCCTGACAGTATCACTCCTGTGATACTGCCACTGTTGTGATCCCTGACAGTATGACTCCTGTGATACTGCCACTGTTATGATCCCTGACAGTATCACTCCTGTGATACTGCCACTGTTATGATCCCTGACAGTATGACTCCTGTGATACTGCCACTGTTGTGATCCCTGACAGTATGACTCCTGTGATACTGCCACTGTTATGATCCCTGACAGTATTACTCCTGTGATACTGCCACTGTTGTGATCCCTGACAGTATGACTCCTGTGATACTGCCACTGTTATGATCCCTGACAGTATGACTCCTGTGATACTGCCACTGTTATGATCCCTGACAGTATGACTCCTGTGATACTGCCACTGTTTTGATCCCTGACAGTATGACTCCTGTGATACTGCCACTGTTGTGATCCCTGACAGTATGACTCCTGTGATACTGCCACTGTTATGATCCCTGACAGTATGACTCCTGTGATACTGTCACTGTTATGATCCCTGACAGTATTACTCCTGTGATACTGCCACTGTTATGATCCCTGACAGTATGACTCCTGTGATACTGCCACTGTTATGATCCCTGACAGTATGACTCCTGTGATACTGCCACTGTTATGATCCCTGACAGTATGACTCCTGTGATACTGCCACTGTTTTGATCCCTGACAGTATGACTCCTGTGATACTGCCACTGTTGTGATCCCTGACAGTATGACTCCTGTGATACTGCCACTGTTGTGATCCCTGACAGTATGACTCCTGTGATACTGCCACTGTTGTGATCCCTGACAGTATGACTCCTGTGATACTGCCACTGTTGTGATCCCTGACAGTATGACTCCTGTGATACTGCCACTGTTGTGATCCCTGACAGTATGACTCCTGTGATACTGCCACTGTTTGATCCCTGACAGTATGACTCCTGTGATACTGCCACTGTTTGATCCCTGACAGTATGACTCCTGTGATACTGCCACTGTTGTGATCCCTGACAGTATGACTCCTGTGATACTGTCACTGTTATGATCCCTGACAGTATGACTCCTGTGATACTGCCACTGTTGTGATCCCTGACAGTATGACTCCTGTGATACTGCCACTGTTATGATCCCTGACAGTATGACTTCTGTGATACTGCCACTGTTGTGATCCCTGACAGTATGACTCCTGTGATACTGCCACTGTTGTGATCCCTGACAGTATGACTCCTGTGATACTGCCACTGTTGTGATCCCTGACAGTATGACTCCTGTGATACTGCCACTGTTGTGATCCCTGACTCCTAAATCCTTCACCTTGTGTTCTACAGAGTGGTTTAGATCGTTGTATATTGCATTTCAGTTTTCCCTTCACTTATGTTTCCACAGCGACGAACCGTAATTAAAATTGGTCGTCGTTGAACATCATACTACCTTTGATATGTTTCCAGAGTTTTTCTACGGCTGGGTTCTGGGAGTAGAAAAACTCTGGGAACTTATCAGGCAAGTCTGGTGCATGCCTGGTCAACCAGGTTGTTGCTATTGGAGGCCCACGGCCCCACATATCCATCACAACCTGGCTGATCTGGCATCTAGTGAAGACAGTTGTCTAGTTTCCTCTTAGTGTTGTCAGTAGCCCACTGGAAGAACTGGTTTATATCAGCTGGGAGATTTGCTTTTCCTCAGTGGATGTCTCTATCTAACTGAAGTACCATGATTGTATTGGGTATACAAGCCTGGCCCAAGGCCGGCTCCGGGAATAGAAAAACTCTCGAAACTCAAAGGTAAAAGAATTGGGGCGAGTACAGTGGCTCGGGGAACAGCGAGCTATTCTCTTCTGGCCGCACGTACGTTGGAGTACGTGTGGCTAGCAGTAACAGCATGGTTGATCAGGCCCTGATCCACCGGGAGACCTGGTCAAGGACTGGGTCGCGGGGGGCGTTGACCCCCGGTACACCCTCCAGGTAGATCTCAGCCTCTGATTTGACTTTCTTCATTATTCTTTTACTTGTATATATTAGCAAGTTAAATCCAACTACCCACTTCTAGTTATTCCTTTTGCAAGTATTTTTTGGTGCTACTACATCATAACACTTGTCAAAGGCTTTTGCAAAGTCTGTGTACACTACATCTGCATTCCTCTTGTAGTGGAGTTCATCCAGAGCTGTCGTAATGCTCCAGTGACTACCAGAGACTGGAGCGACTTGCTTTAAAGTTAGTTGCCCTGGGTTGTGCAAGTGCTGTGAATCCACGTGTTTAACAATCTTGTTAGTGCTAGCAATGTATAGTTTCTTTGTGATTGCTTTACTGCTCTCGCAAGCTATGTCAGGCACGCAATAGCCGTTATTTTCAGTTACTGACATGTATGGTGCTTGACGAGGCTGGACCTGTGCTGTGCGTGGGTATGCTGTCAAAAGCTTCTTTGAAGTGCAGTGGAGTTAAAGTTATGACAGGAATTATGAAGGTATCAGCTGAGCTTGGAGTCTGATCAATGAAAAACTCGCTGGGATTGTCAATCTTTAGTTCGATTAACGGCTCACTGAACGCAAGACACCTATTATGACTGGCTGCTAGCGATCCCCGGTACGGGTGTAAACATTAGGACGTGTTTCCTTAAGACACCTGGTGTCCCTGTTCACCTAACAGTAAGTAGGTACCTGGGTGTTAGCCGACTGGTGTGGGTCGCATCCTGGGGGACAAAATTAACCTAAGTTGCCCGAAATGCTCTGCATAACCAGGGGTTTTCTATACAGCACGTCACTGATGTCAGCTATGGTCTGTATAAGTTGTATCATGTGCTTGTAGAAATAAAGATTATTATCTCTTCTTAAGTGAGGCTCAATACTACCTGTGGTTTTTGGACTGGATTTCTCACATGAGAAAAAAAATACATCTTTCAATACCATTAATGACTTTTTGCCCTCATTCCCCCTCCTGTCTTTTATGCCCTCAGTGTCAGCTGTCTTTGTAACCAGCATTTTTCTAAGGTGTTGAGGAAAAATGAGACCCCTTCATCTTTCCCTGAAGAGGGGGGGGTCCTTTTCTTCTTACTCTGCCTCTTCTCTTCCTTCTGTCTTGAAAGGTACAAGTCTAGAGCACACTTCTAGTGGAAAGTAAATTTATTTACAGGTACACATAAGTACAATTATAATTGTACTTGTGTGTACCTCTATCTGTGTATGATAATTATCATATATTGTTTAACAAGTGAGAACTCACGAAAGCGCTTGGAATGTCACTATTTTTTCACAGTGGTTATTTTGCATATTGTGAAATCACCTGTTTACTGTCATCTTATTGCACAGTTTAACATATATGTATAAATTACCTTAGGAAAATCCCAAAAAAAGCCAGTGACTTATTTCCACTGGGGTCCTTGTAGCATCCATACATACATACACCACACACACACATTGGGGCCAGGAGCTGTGACTCAACCCCTGCAACCACAAACAGGTGAGTACACATGCAGGAGCAACGAGGGACACAGAAGCAGTCTCACACCTCAGTGTGAATTAGAAGAGGCAGTAAACATCATCCAGGATGCTACCTAAACAGTGTATTTAGGGGGAGGGAGGGGAGATGGGAGGAAGGAAGAGCAAGTCACAGGAACGAGCACTGTCTCTGGGCGATACCCAGCCCACACGCCCAGCTAGAAATATACTGTACCACTAGATCCACCATCCTTACTTTCCAAATCCCCTACCTCCCAGAACTGCTCCAAACCTCAACATTCCCTCACCTCCACACCCTGTCTCCCACCCACACTAACCCTCCACCGCTCCCAAACATGTATCTATCCCACAGAATCTTTCAACTCACCAATGCTTTACCACAACACAAACCCCTCCCCCCACACACTCGTGGACCTAGTAGCGAAGAGGCGGGGCCAGGAGCTATGACACGATCCCTGCAACCACAATCAGGTGGATTAGGTGAGTACGCACACAGAAAGGAGCTGGATACAACACAAGATATTCAACATGTTACTGGAGATATAACAACTACAAAATAGCAAGACGGGTAACGCACTTCAAATGTTTAGACTGGAACACTAGAGTTACTGAACTACTGTCAGGTATTATTGAAAACTAGTCAGGTATGACTGGAAACTACAAGCAGGTATGGCAGAAAACTGCAAGCAGGTATGACTGTCGTGCATTCCGCCCTAAGTAATGACCATCATTATGAGAATGAATGGTTCAGAGAACCGACGAGTTGGTAAATTAGACACATATGCAACACTTGGATTAGAGAAACGTTTCCACACGTGGCTTCATCAGTCCATACAAAGGAGAATCGTGAAGAACAGGAGAGTGTGAGGTTGTCAGGCCTCAATCCCCCCCCCCCCCCCCCCCCCCCCCCCCCCCCCCCCCCCCCCCCCCCCCCCCCCCCGGGATTTCTTCGCTCTGCCACAGTTCTATGGGCACGACCTCTTCCACATTGAACAAATGTACCCTCCTACAACTGTGACCTGTAGCAATATAAAGCTCCTCTGCTCATATGCTGTTATTCTATTCAAGATTGATGACTACAACACGTTCTCAGATGGAGAAACCTGAAGACTAACTCCTCCTGTTCTACACTGATTCTGCCTTGTATGGATTATGAACAGTCTTGTGGCTAAGCAGTTTGCAAAAACCCAAGTGTTGCATTGTGCTAATTACCACATTATGAGGAGGATAATATAACAGGAGGATGGGGAAAAGCTTCACAGTTGAAAACCAACATGAATTCAGAGACAACTCTTAGTGTCACATGAACATAATGAAGTTTCATGGCAGTGTGTATGAGAATACAAGATATACTGTCCTACCCGATAAAAGACACGAGAATACTAATTACTCCCGGAAGAATTAATTACCAAATGCCACCTAAGTGGTCACTTAAAGATTTAAAACTCTGAACCCACTTATTTCTTCAGCACTGTTTTTGATATTATGATTCTTACCATGTCCTGTTGGCTCCACTACATGTTGCCTTAGGATGTATTTATTGCAAAGATTTAGCAACTCCTATGTGTATGACTTTTCATCTGAGTTACCTCCAGGGATTCTTTCTGCTATAACATTATTTGCTACTTGGTATGGCATCAGAGATGGGTGGCCCGCAGCTTTCTAGGCTGCAAGAAAACATTTGACACCGTTCCTCACTAGACACTGATTCACAAACTAGAAAAGCACGCAGGGGTGGAAAGGGTAATCTTGCGGTGGACCAGGGAAGTACAGTGCCTGAAAGAGTGAAGGCAGAATGGCAGTACGGGAGAAACTGTCAGGTAGGGCTGGTTCAGGTTCATGTAGGTTTGCCAGGAAGGGTCTTGGCTCGGGTCTTCTCCATGTAATGACCCGACAGTGGCTCCCGAAGGAGTGTCGAAGTTGGAACAAGTGGCGTACCGTTTATAGCCCTATGGTGGGGGAGCAGCTCTGTGACGAGGGCACAGAGAGGTAGAGAGAGGGTAAAAAAGGAACATCTAAAAAATTGATACCAGGGCCAATACTGTACTTGATATACCTAAATGACATGCTAGAAGGTAATGAATCGTGTGTGTCTCTAATTATTGTGAAGCTATCCAGATAAATACGACCACGAAGATGACCACCTCCGGGGAGACTAACAACTTGCAGGGTCAAACACGTGGCTGTTGGAGTTAAATCAAAATAAGTTCACGTTTGTGCAATTCAAGGAGGAGGAGGGAGACCAAGAGCAAACTGGTAGGAGATAAACTAGACACCAACGAAAGAAGAGAATCTGAGAGAGAATATCACACTGAATACGTCGCCAAAAGACACCAAGCGTATGACTTCTGAAATTTATATTAGACTAGATAATCTCAGGAGCCTCTGTAACATGTCACTCCCATACTAGAATATGCGACACTAGTGTGAAGCACCCACTCTATCCAAGCAGGTTTACAAGCTTTTTACAAGGTTTACAGATTTGGCAGACGATGTAAAGCAAGGAAACAATTAAGTTTACTGAGAGAGAACTATTCAACACACTCCTAGGGGAATTACCAACAAACCCGTAGTCTTCAAGAAGGAACTCCACAAATCTGTTCCTGATCACCCAGGAGGCCTGGGCTAGGACCAGGGAAGGTGACCTTCGGAAGCGACTACAGGTAACAAGGTAACCCACAAGGTATTTGCAACCAGACTAGTACCAAGGCTGAAGGGGGAGTGCCTTATGTGGAGAGCATATAAACTGATCCTGACGACTCTGCATGAAAGAACTAGGAATTACGACGAAGAGGATACTCAGCAGAAAATAATGCTGACAGGAATAGACTCAAATACGAGAACGAGAAACAAGACAACAAATGGAAGTTAAAAACACATTAAGTCACATGAACATTAATGAATGGTTTCGAAGTCTCAGAATGGCAGGTAAATGCCATGTGAAAATAGTTTACCTAAAGCTATTTTATTTTCTTGGATCCTCCTCCTAGCGGTCTGAATCCAGACCAGGCCCCACTGTTCACAACCCCATGTGGGCGCTGGCTGCACGCAGTCCTACCTAAACATCACAGCCTGGTTGATCAATAAAGGAACTTGTCATTTTCCCTTCTTAAGACAGTGAGGAGTCTACTGGCAATTTCCTTCATATCTAATAGGAGGACGTTGAAAATCTTGAACTCTAATTATTTCTGTGTGTACTTACCGCATTCCTGCTTTTCCCAGGAATCTCAGCTTTGGCGGGGCCAAGAGCTAAGATTCAACTCACTCAAATACAAATGTCCTCATCTTCCAACTTTCTCTATATTTGACTAAAGAAGCCACTGCAAAAACAACAACGGTCAAAATATTTCAGCGAAGGTAATTAAGTCAGTTAAACCATGCATAATCCCGCGTGCAAATACAAACGCCTTTAAAACCTCCTCACCATTCCAATCTTTGTTTACTAACTTTAGCACTTTAGAAGTCTAACTCTACCATCACAGCGACACAAACTACTCAGAGTGGCCAAGAAAATGAGGCGAGAGGAGAATAACAGAGGCGCCAAAGTAGAGGATAAAGAGAGAGATAAAAACACAGATGGAGCAGAAGAATAATATAAAAGGGAGAGTAGACTAATAGGAAAGGCAGATAAGAAAAAAGTAAAAGGGCAGGGCAGAAGATAAAGGGAAGAGGGATGAAAGGATAACACAAAGGCAGAATTTAATAAAGCGATGGAAAGAAGAATAACGGAAGAGGGAAGGAAACATGAAAACAATAACAGAAGGATGGCGGAGGGCGCAAGAGCATATGGATACACAAAAGGCCCAGGAACTAGGCCCCAAAAGGCTTTATGGGAATACATCTGGATTTACATCTACAGTTCACTTATCTGTCACAAGCAAATTTAGGAAATGAACTTAATGTATGTGGTGTTGCGAGTGATGGCACAAATGTCAATAAAAGACTATTGTTTCAACATCACTAATGAACATCAACACAAGAATCACTTATAACAACACTGCGACTAGCCGGGGGATCGAACCCGTGTTGTTTTAGCCCGCCTCATGGTGAGCGAAAATTCCACGACACACTAACCCACTGGACTATACAATCCTACAAAGATCACGCACCCAGCAGAGGTAGGTGTTGTACCGTGATCCGAACACCACACCATCGTATGTCCTGGGATCACGGTACAACACCTAGCTCTGCTAGGTGCGTGATCTTTGTAGGATTGTATAGTCCAGTGGGTTAGAGCGTATTGCAGTAGAAGTCAGTAAAAGTAGAGTCAGGCGCACTAGCAGCAGCAGTCGCACTAGCAGCAGCAGTCGCACTAGCAGCAGCAGGCGCACTAGCAGCAGCAGTCGCGCCAGCATCATCATCAAAATTTGCGACGTGTGGCACGGGGCTAGGAGGAGGGTGGTGGTGGTGATAGGCGGGGATAGTACTAGTTGGCACCTTCCCGTGTTGACCTACCCCTGGGCACCCAGCCTAGCCTCTCCCACATGCCAGTAACTCCCTCTATCTTCCTTCATACACCATCACTCTCCCTATCCTCCATCTTCCTTCATACACCATCACTCTCCCTATCCTCCATCTTCCTTCAACACACCCACCACTGTCTTTGCCCTCTACCTGCCTTCCTTCACACTGTTTCTACCCTCTACCTGCCTTCCTTCACACTGTTTCTACCCTCTACCTGCCTTCCTTCACACTGTTTCTACCCTCTACCTGCCTTCCTTCACACTGTTTCTTCCCTCTACCTGCCTTCCTTCACACTGTTTCTACCTGCCTTCCTTCACACTGTTTCTACCCTCTACCTGCCTTCCTTCACACTGTTTCTACCCTCTACCTGCCTTCCTTCACACTGTTTCTACCCTCTACCTGCCTTCCTTCACACTGTTTCTACCCTCTACCTGCCTTCCTTCACACTGTTTCTACCCTCTACCTGCCTTCCTTCACACTGTTTCTACCCTCTACCTGCCTTCCTTCACACTGTTTCTACCTGCCTTCCTTCACACTGTTTCTACCCTCTACCTGCCTTCCTTCACACTGTTTCTACCCTCTACCTGCCTTCCTTCACACTTTCACCTCTACCTGCCTTCCTTCACACTGTTTCTACCTCTACCTGCCTTCCTTCACACTGTTTCTACCCTCTACCTGCCTTCCTTCACACTGTTTCTACCCTCTACCTGCCTTCCTTTGTGTTGCTGCGTTCCTTTCATAGTTTGGTAATTTACAGACAGGGTTTTTCTGTGCCTTTTGACGTTGTTTCTAGCCCTACCTGCCTTCTTCACACTGAGTCTTGGTAACTGACCTGCCTCCTGGCGCTGAATTCAAGCGCCTATCATGCTGCCAGTTCTACCCTCTACCTGCCTTCCTTCACACTGTTTCTACCCTCTACCTGCCTTCCTTCACACTGTTTCTACCCTCTACCTGCCTTCCTTCACACTGTTTCTACCCTCTACCTGCCTTCCTTCACATTGTTTCTACCCTCTACCTGCCTTCCTTCACACTGTTTCTACCCTCTACCTGCCTTCCTTTGTGTTGTGGGGTTCTTTTCATAGATTTGGTAATATTAACAGACGATGAGCTTGGTTTTTGGTAGCGTTTAATGAGGCGTTGGATATATGGGAGCTGAGAGCCTATGCCTGTGTGTCTGTCCTGCACTGAGTCTGGGTGGTAACTGAACACTAGGCCGCCTGGCGCTGAGGCATTCAAAAGGCAGGCCTATCATTGGCTGATGCCAGATCACATGGGCAGAGGTTGGAAATCACGTGAACAGCCGTGATGCAGCCGTTATAAGTACAACCCGTACAGCTCGGGCATGATACGTATGGCGTCTCGACATACAACTACACAAACTAAGGACAACAGGCAACAACTCTCAGCTGATTCTATACAATGTCAAAGTACACAACAGTTGAACATTATACTTCACATGGATATTATCGTGACGGAACAATCTACATTACTATATGATGCATCATGATACTTGGGAATTAATTAAATGAGCTCATTCTAAAAAATCATGATAAAAGAGATAAAAAAAAAATAATTTGTTCGATCGAACTGTCTTCATGTGATCTACGAATTCTGAGGAAATAAATTACAAGAAGATAGTGATTAACAGACAAGGTAGATCTGGTGCACTCAAATCTATACTGTTAATTCTCAGAACTCGGAGAGAACGTGAACACACACAAAAAAAAATTTGAGTGATACTAAGTAGATATTATAACACACAGTTAAACGCTTACTACATATTTATCTATACAGGTTAGTTACATTTAACCCCAACTCTGCTAGGGTGAGATTGATATAGGCTGTATAATTATCATCTCTGGGTGGATCAAACTCTGTTACAATAGGTAACTCAACTTCTGATTGAGGAGGATCTACACTGGTATCTACAAATGATACTTGAGGATTAATTAACACTTGTCGTGTACGTAGGGAATAACGACATTCAGGTATAACTTCATCCCAGGTTACACTATTGGGATTGATGGTAGCTCTCAAAACATCAAGGACTTTCTTATTAGTTCTTTCTGCTAACCCATTACTGGCAGGATGGTGCGGAACAATGGTTGATTTTGTAATCTTGTATAGTATACACAAGTTTTCTAGGATCTCATTACAAAATTCACCTCCATTATCTGTTATGAGGGACTTAGGAGTGGTATGTCTGCAGATTATACGTTCCTTGAATACTTTTGCTACTTTTTCGGCAGTCTTATCTGGGATAGGAACTAACTCACAATATCTGGTGAAATGATCGACCATCACACACAGATGTTTGTTTCTACCTGCCTTCCTTCACACTGTTTCTACCCTCTACCTGCCTTCCTTCACACTGTTTCCACCCTCTACCTGCCTTCCTTCACACTGTTTCTACCCTCTACCTGCCTTCCTTCACACTGTTTCCACCCTCTACCTGCCTTCCTTCACACTGTTTCACTTGCTTGTACCACAAGCCTACAAATACTCTGATTGGCATTAATAAAACATAATAAAAGCCAATGATAAACAAGAACAGTAACTTTTAATGTTATTATTTATTATATTTACCGAAAAATATCAAATCCTTATGGAAGATGAGGGGTAGATTCCAATTCCATTAATTAGGAGCCCTTTACCAGCATCAAGGTTCGCCTTGAAAGGCGAATGTTATAGAGAAAAAGGTAAAATTGATGTAATGAGAGACATTAGTGGACGGGGGGAAGGGCTCAGCACTTGAGTAGCAGGGAGTGTTTATTCTGCACCTCCAGCACTAGCACTGGCAACCTCATCAGCAACAGTCCAGGTCACCCCATCCACTCCCACGCCTATCTGGGTATTGCCAGGCAGCCTCTGACACTGCAACCACTATCCTGCCCATCCTCCAGCCTCTAACCTTTTCCTGCATCCCTCCATCTTCTTGTATCCCCCCCCCCACTCCACTACAACACCAGGATCAAACCTTCGTCAGTAAAAACACATCCCCCAACACCCTAGTTTCTAAATAATGGTAATTCGCACACAAGAACATCTTCGAAGATGTCGCAGCTGAGTAAAATCGTGGCCAGGCTGACACTTTTTTAACGCACGCAACCCATCCTGTGCTGGAAACAAAGTGAGTCCCCACACAGTGGTTATCTTACACAAAGAGAAGCTGCACAATTACCTGAAAGCGAACTCAACAAGACCATACACAAATAACTTGGACACAGGAGCAACTTATGACGTGTATTGTTCCAGTCATGGTATTGTGCCTTTTTGTTTTTCAGCAAGACCATACTTCACCTATAATGGTAGTGATAAGTGTGGCAACCATGTCTCGGTGACATGTACCCTACCTATGACCAGTACCATAGTGTCCTCTACCCTACCTATGACCAGTACCATATTGTCCTCTACCCTACCTATGATCAGTACCATAGTGTCCTCTACCCTACCTATGACCAGTACCATAGTGTCCTCTACCCTACCTATGATCAGTACCATAGTGTCCTCTACCCTACCCACATGACCAGTACCATAGTGTCCTCTACCCTACCTATGACCAGTACCATAGTGTCCTCTACCCTACCTATGACCAGTACCATAGTGTCCTCTACCCTACCTATGACCAGTACCATAGTGTCCTCTACCCTACCTATGACCAGTACCATAGTGTCCTCTACCCTACCTATGACCAGTACCATAGTGTCCTCTACCCTACCTATGACTGATTGTCCATAGTGTGCCTCCACCCTTACCTATGACCAGTACCATAGTGTCCCATCTACCCTACCTATGACCAGTACCATAGAGTCCTCTACCCTACCTATGACCAGTACCATAGTGTCCTCTACCCTACCTATGACCAGTACCATAGTGTCCTCTACCCTACCTATGACCAGTACCATAGTGTCCTCTACCCTACCTATGACCAGTACCATAGTGTCCTCTACCCTACCTATGACCAGTACCATAGTGTCCTCTACCCTACCTATGACCAGTACCATAGTGTCCTCTACCCTACCTATGACCAGTACCATAGTGTCCTCTACCCTACCTATGACAGTACCATAGTGTCCTCTACCCTACCTATGACCAGTACCATAGTGTCCTCTACCCTACCTATGACCAGTACCATAGTGTCATCTACCCTACCTATGACCAGTACCATAGTGTCCTCTACCCTACCTATGACCAGTACCATAGTGTCCTCTACCCTACCTATGACCAGTTCCATAGATCCTCTCCCTACCTATGACCAGTACCATAGTGTCCTCTACCCTACCTATGACCAGTACCATAGTGTCCTCTACCCTACCTATGACCAGTACCATAGTGTCCTCTACCCTACCTATGACCAGTACCATAGTGTCCTCTACCCTACCTATGACCAGTACCATAGTGTCCTCTACCCTACCTATGACCAGTACCATAGTGTCCTCTACCCTACCTATGACCAGTACCATAGTGTCCTCTACCCTACCTATGATCAGTACCATAGTGTCCTCTACCCTACCTATGACCAGTACCATAGTGTCCTCTACCCTACCTATGACCAGTACCATAGTGTCATCTACCCTACCTATGACCAGTACCATAGTGTCCTCTACCCTACCTATGATCAGTACCATAGTGTCCTCTACCCTACCTATGACCAGTTCCATAGTATCCTCTCCCCTACCTATGACCAGTACCATAGTGTCCTCTACCCTACCTATGACCAGTACCATAGTGTCCTCTACCCTACCTATGACCAGTACCATAGTGTCCTCTACCCTACCTATGATCAGTACCATAGTGTCCTCTACCCTACCTATGACCAGTACCACAGTGTCCTCTACCCTACCTATGATCAGTACCACAGTGTCCTCTACCCTACCTATGATCAGTACCATAGTGTCCTCTACCCTACCTATGATCAGTACCATAGTGTCCTCTACCCTACCTATGATCAGTACCATAGTGTCCTCTACCCTACCTATGATCAGTACCATAGTGTCCTCTACCCTACCTATGACCAGTTCCATAGTGTCCTCTACCCTACCTATGACCAGTACCATAGTGTCCTCTACCCTACCTATGATCAGTACCATAGTGTCCTCTACCCTACCTATGACCAGTTCCATAGTATCTTCTACCCTACCTATGACCAGTTCCATAGTATCCTCTACCCTACCTATGACCAGTACCATAGTGTCCTCTACCCTACATATGACCAGTACCATAGTGTCCTCTACCCTACATATGACCAGTACCATAGTGTCCTCTACCCTACCTATGACCAGTTCCATAGTGTCCTCTACACTACCTATGACCAGTTCCATAGTATCCTCTACCCTACCTATGACCAGTACCATAGTGTCCTCTACCCTACCTATGACCAGTACCATAGTGTCCTCTACCCTACCTATGACCAGTACCATAGTGTCCTCTACCCTACCTATGACCAGTTCCACAGTGCCCTCTACCCTACCTATGACCAGTTCCACAGTGCCCTCTACCCTTTCAACCCTACCGGAGCACAGACTGCTTGGTCAACCTGGTTACTGATCCTAGAGCCCCGCAAGCCATCACAGCCTGGCTGATTAGGCACTTGTAGAAGGCAGTTTGTCTAGTAATCAAGCGCAAACGAAACCTGTCTGGCTTCCTGCTTGTTAAGGAGCAGAAATCGTCTCCTGACGCGGGTCTTCGTCAGATCACTGACCCAGGCTCTATGAAACTGCTGCTGAATACCATCAGTGGTTAATTAAGCAAACCCTGGCTTACCAATGCTATATAACCCACGGTTAAGCAAGCCCTGGCTTACCAATGCTATATAACCCATGGTTAAGCAAGCCCTGGTTTACCAATGCTATATAACCCACGGTTAAGCAAGCCCTGGCTTACCTACCTACCTGGAGGGCATTCCGGGGATCGACGTCCCCGCGGCCCGGTCTATGACCAGGCCTCCCGGTGGATCAGAGCCTGATCAACGAGGCTGTTACTGCTGGCTGCACGCAGTCCAACGTACGAACAACAGCCCGGCTGATCTGGCACTGACTTTAGGTATCTGTCCAGCTCCCTCTTGAAGGCAACCAGAGGTCTACTGGTAATGCCCCTTATGGCTGGTGGGAGGCTGTTGAACAGTCTTGGGCCCCGGACACTTATTGTGTTTTCTCTTAGTGTACCAGTGGCGCCCCTACTTTTCACTGGGGGTACGTTGCACCGCCTGCCAAGTCTTTTGCTTTCGTATGGAGTGATTTCTGTGTGCATATTAGGGACCAGTCCCTCCAGAATCTTCCAGGTGTAGATTATGATATATCTCGCCTGCGCTCCAGTGAGTACAAGTCAAGTGCTTCCAGGTGTTCCCAGTAGTTAAGGTGTTTGATGGAACTTATACGTGCAGTAAAGGTTCTCTGTACATTCTCTAGATCTGCAATTTCACCTGCCTTGAATGGGGATGTTAATGTACAGCAGTATTCCAGCCTAGAGAGAACAAGTGATTTAAAAAGGATCATCATTGGCTTAGTATCTCTTGTCTTGAATGTTCTCATTATCCATCCTGTCAGTTTCAATGCTATATAACCCAGGGTTAAGCAAGTCTTGGCTTACCATTGCTATATAACCCAGGGTTAAACATGCACTGGTTCACCAGTTACCATCCGTGGTGTAACTGTCCACTGCCTCACTTTCAATGACACCGGTATTTGTCCTCTTCCACAATGAATAACTGCGTGAAGCATTTCATTTTATTATTGTGCAGTTCTAAACCCGTATGAGTCATTCAGTATATGTAGTGACGGAGGCTTGATCCTCTTTACGTGTGTGTCAGTGTATGGAGTGGAGGCTTGATCCTCCGTTCATGGGTTATCCTAGGTAATTTACACAAGTTACTATGTAGGATAATTGCACTTACGTGTACCTGTACGTAAATACAATCCTCCTTGCTTAACCCTGGGTTATATAGCATGTTAAGACTACATTACCTACCTACCTACACGTGCTCACCTATGCAAAACAATTAAGAGAAATACTGCCGTGCCTGGAGCAACTCTCAATCAACACTCTAAACGTTCGAAACACTGACGTTTCGGTCCGACCTGGAGCCACATCACCTTGGCACAGGTGACAGATGTGCAGGTTGGTTCCTCTAAGTTGCGTTGAATGTTAGGCATTGAAATTTAAATGCTCTGTATTCATATAAACTATTTATGGCTCTGGAGGGGGGTCATCACCCCCCCTGCTCCAAACCAAGACCTTGTTGACTGTTAGATCAGGCCGTCCAACGCAAGCACCGCCACATTCCGGCCGACCAGGAAGTAACTCCAGGAACAAGTTCCTTCTTGAAGACAGGGGTCTTCAAGAAGTTCCTTCTTGAAGACAGAGGTCTTCAAGAGGTGTTGAAAATCTCGGTTCCTTCACAGATCCCGTGAACGGGGGGAAAAACAAGAATACAAACTATACAGTAATACACAGAGTGAAGGTGAGTTTATATTAAACGGTCAAATGTCGTGTGTATTATATACAAGGTCACTGTGATGATGGTGGTTTGGTCCTCTACAAACAGCGGGTCTTCTGACGGGGTTCTCACCAAATGATTACCCTCTCAGAGTTACGCATTCACTGACCTATCAGATAGTAGTAGTAGTAATAATAATAATAGTGGTATAGTGATAGTAGTAGCAGTGGCACAGTGGTAGTATAAATGGAGTAAGTATAAGGAGCAGTGCTAATGGCTCACCCTTGTGGGAACATTAGCTCTCCTGCAGTACTCCTTTTTCTTGTCCTTAGACTTACTCCACTTCTTTAATTACTACTTCTGTTCCATTACTACCGCTACACATCAGATAAGTGTGCCAACTCCTCTAAAATACAAATATCACCATATAAACAGTGGACCGTTGTCGCCTGCGCTACCACCTTGAGCCATCACAAGCAAAGTACATCATCACTTTCAGAATACATCGAAGAGGTGTTCCATCCACCAAACATTTTCTGGAAAGTTGTATTTACATCACAAACAACTTGCTCCTCCCACGCTGCCGCCTACACACGAATCACACTAATTATGTTTACATATCCCTGTAGCTATCTTGCATGCTGACACAGTTTTCTTGTGTGTATGTTGAGGATTCAGCTCCAAGGTCACCTGTTGCAACCAGCTCAATTATATGTTGAGACACAGAGAGAACTATGGCTGTGTTCCTGCCTGTAATATATATCAGGGAAGCAGTACTGTAACCACATTGGTCAAAGAGAGAGTGCCTGTAGTGGGTTAAGGCACTATTTCAGGGATTAAATTCCGTGTAAATAAATTTATCCATACCACTATTTCTATTATGGATACATGATAATATACACTTAGAAGGTCCTGGAGGGATTGGTACCAAACCTGCACACGAAAATCACTCCCTATGAAAGCAAAAGACTCGGCAGGAGATGCAACATTCCCACGATGAAAAGCAGGGGTGCCACGAGTACACTGAGACACCACCATAAGTGTCCGGGGCCCAAGACTGTGCAACTGCCTCCCAGCATGCATAAGGGGGATTACCAATAGACCCCTGGCTGTCTTCAAGAAGGCACTGGACAGACACCTTAAGTCAGTACCTCACCAACCGGGCTGCGGTTCGTACGTCAGTTTGCGTGCGGCCAACAGTAACAGCCTGGTTGATCAGACCCTGATCCACCATGAGGCCTGGTCTCAGACCTGGCCGCGGGGGCGTTGACCCCCGAAACCCTCTCCAGGTAAACTATCTTTTATTTCCTCACTCTTCCCAAGCTATCGGATTATGGTCCAGGACTGGCTAAAACGTCGCCTACATTTTCTTCTCAGAGAGAGAGAGAGAGAGAGAGAGAGAGAGAGAGAAGAGAGAGAGAGAGAGAGAGAAGAGAGAGAGAAGAGAGAGAGAAGAGAGAGAGAAGAGAGAGAGAAGAGAGAGAGAAGAGAAGAGAAGAGAAGAGAAGAGAAGAGAGAGAGAGAGAGAGAGAGAGAGAGAGAGAGAGAGAGAGAGGTGTTGTGTGAGTGTGTGTATGTGTGTATTGTTCCAGCCACGGTATCCTCCCTTATATTCAACCTTTAATTCCTAAAATAAGGAAAATAATTAAGACACATGCAATAGCTGGGTATCTTTACTGTTGAAACGTTTCGCCTACATAGCAGGCGCCTTCAGTCCAATACAGAGGCAGCAGATGTAGTAGAGAAATGATGCAATCAGTCCATCAACCTTGTTCAGTCCCTGACCACCTCGAAAACTATTTCTCCAAGGTTGAGGGACTGATTCCATCAACTGCATTTCACTACCCACACTTGCTGCCTCGGCATATGACTGAAGAAGTCTGTGTGCGCGAAACATTTCAACAAGATGCAAAATTGTTGCACATGTGTCTTAATCAACTTGTCATTATTTTACACCATCTTCAGCATGAATAAAAGAAGTTGCACCTTTCGTTGCATATACCACTGGCACCACTGGCACACTGTGTGCCAACCACGGGAGCAGGGGAAGTCGTATGAGCTAAATTTCACTATTATTTATATTTGTGTGTGGAGACTTAACGTTATTTTGTGTAATAATCTGCTGTGGGTCACCTTGAGAAGTTGTTAGTGTGAACAAAATTTGATAATGTTCAATATTATCACAAATACTTACATCAGGTCACATGTCAAATTCTCTTTCAATTCTGTGTACGTTAATACAGAATGTATATATATATATATATATATAATATATACTATATATATATATAGTATATATATATATATATAAATTGTGTGTGTATGTGTGTAGCAAACAATTTTTTACCTCAGCCGGCGAGTAAGGTTTGAATATATAACATTTTCAGTAATCCGACCTTTTTTTATTAATTATTATTATTATTATTGGGAAAGCACTAAACCTGTCTTGAGCTTTTTGTAACCTGTGTTGAAGTAATGTGTGACCTTGTTTACCTCAGGTGAGAACACCCAAGCCTGTCAGTTTTAAAACTCACTCACTCATGGGTTCAAACCCCCACCCGTTCCGTGGTTTGCTTACCCTCGTGTTTTTACGATTTCTTGAGTCATTTAGGCAAGAAGTATGCAACAGTGAGACAACCTGCCCTCACACACCCTTCCAGTGTCACCTTTACATGAATGGTAGTAACAAGTAGGTGAATACGACGCGTGTGCAACGTGAAGACACCCAAGTGTCGTACATGTGTGTGCAACGTGAAGACGCCCAAGTGTCGTACATGTGTGTGCAACGTGAAGACGCCCAAGTGTCGTACATGTGTGTGCAACGTGAAGACGCCCAAGTGTCGTACATGTGTGTGCAACGTGAAGACACCCAAGTGTCGTACATGTGTGTGCAACGTGAAGACACCCAAGTGTCGTACATATGTGTTCCTCATCACTATTATCTTGTTAAAGAAGCAAGTGGATTTCTGTTTCGTCATCTCAGAAACATTGTACATGGTTTGAAGTGAGAAAGGAAGTTATCGTGCATGTTGTTATAACTTGAAGCACACTCAAGCTGTGAAGCTAGCAAGGACAGTTCTGCACTACTAATTTTCTCAAGTGGATTTCGTGTTTTCCAGTCATCTCTGAAAGCCTTGACATGGTTCTTGAAGGCAGAAAAGGAAGTTATCTTTGCATGTCTGTTTTATAACCTCTTGACACACTCAACGCTTCTTGAAGCTAGCAAAGGACAGGTCTGCAACTCGCTAATTCTCATATGTTTGACACAGATTTAGGTGATAGCAAAATCGTGGTATTTTCAAGGTCTACTATGCATGTATTTCACAATAGAAGACATGTGGGTTACCAATAGCTCAGCCTTTTCGTTTCTACTGATTACGAGAGTTCCACTGTACCGATTTAGAAGTGGAACTTTGACATTGAGTGAACACCTCTCATTAGATTTCTTACTTTCTCCAACTTTCTCCCATTCTCTCTCCCCTTCCTCCAAAACTGACGTTTTTCTGTACACGTATAAGGAAAAATATATAAAATAACAAAGCTATGTAATGGTTGAGTAAAGCATAAATAGACAAAAATCTCGAGAAATAAAAGCAAAAATTTAAGAAAAACAATAAAAAGTAATAGCATGATTAAAACAAATATATACCAGAACAAGTTTAAGAAACAGAGAGAAAGAATTATAGAGGATACGAGAGAAATGATGCCGATAAGAAGAGACAAGAGGAGGAGGAGGAGGAGAGATAAGAGGAGGAGGAGGAGAGATAAGAGGAGATACAAGAGGAGTGAAGTACCTGGAGAGGCTGGTAGTAAAATATAATCAATATCTCTCATCAGCTGCAACAAGTGACTCCTCTCAACAGGTGCATGGCAGCCACGCCCACCACTCCACCATCAACCCCACGCCCACCACATCTCTACCAACACGCCCACCACCACCCCACTCCCTTTTACAGCACCATCAACCTCCATTCTACCACTATCACTCCCTGCATCCCACTCATTCTCAACACCACCAACACATTCCATCCCCTCTCCCCCCACTCACTTTCTCAACACTAAACCACTCCACCCCATTACAACCCAACTTCATTTCCTTATTTGTGGTTTTAGTTTTAACAGGTTATGACACTTAATCTAACCAAAAATAAAGAAAAGATTTAAGGCAAACGTTGAAAAACTAACAATGGGAATTACGTACGAAAATTAAACTTATTAAATTGACGATAGTTTACGTTAGCATTTCTGTGGATTATCTCACCCAGGGCTGGGTCTCAGACCAGGCCTTCTAGGCTGTAAAATGTTAGTGGTTCTAGGGATTATCTCACCCAGGGCTGGGTCTCAGACCAGGCCTTCTAGGCTGGAAGATGTTAGTGGTTCTAGGGATTATCTCACCCAGGACTGGGTCTCAGACCAGGCCTTCTAGGCTGGAAGATGTTAGTGGTTCTAGGGATTATCTCACCCAGGGCTGGGTCTCAGACCAGGCCTTCTAGGCTGGAAGATGTTAGTGGTTCTAGGGATTATCTCACCCAGGACTGGGTCTCAGACCAGGCCTTCTAGGCTGGAAGATGTTAGTGGTTCTAGGGATTATCTCACCCAGGGCTGGGTCTCAGACCAGGCCTTCTAGGCTGGAAGATGTTAGTGGTTCTAGGGATTATCTCACCCAGGACTGGGTCTCAGACCAGGCCTTCTAGGCTGGAAGATGTTAGTGGTTCTAGGGATTATCTCACCCAGGACTGGGTCTCAGACCAGGCCTTCTAGGCTGGAAGATGTTAGTGGTTCTAGGGATTATCTCACCCAGGACTGGGTCTCAGACCAGGCCTTCTAGGCTGGAAGATGTTAGTGGTTCTAGGGATTATCTCACCCAGGACTGGGTCTCAGACCAGGCCTTCTAGGCTGGAAGATGTTAGTGGTTCTAGGGATTATCTCACCCAGGGCTGGGTCTCAGACCAGGCCTTCCAGGCTGTAAAATGTTAGTGGTTCTGTGGATTATCTCACCCAGGGCTGGGTCTCAGACCAGGCCTTCCAGGCTGTAAAATGTTAGTGGTTCTGTGGATTATCTCACCCAGGACTGGGTTTCAGACCAGGCCTTCCAGGCTGTAAAATGTTAGTGGTTCTGTGGATTATCTCACCCAGGGCTGGGTCTCAGACCAGGCCTTTCTAGGCTGGAAGATGTTAGTGGTTTAGGATTATCTCACCCAGGACTGGGTCTCAGACCAGGCCTTCTAGGCTGGAAGATGTTAGTGGTTCTAGGGATTATCTCACCCAGGACTGGGTCTCAGACATAAGAACATGAAGATAGAAGGATACACCAGCAGGCCTAGTGGCCCAGCAGGCCAGGTCAAATCTCCACGGTTCTAAGCAATCTCCCCAGGACCTCAGCCAGGTCAGGCTGGAAGATGTTAGTGGTTCTAGGGATTATCTCACCCAGGACTGGGTCTCAGACCAGGCCTTCTAGGCTGGAAGATGTTAGTGGTTCTAGGGATTATATCACCCAGGACTGGGTCTCAGACCAGGCCTTCTAGGCTGGAAAGATGTTAGTGGTTGTAGGGATTATCTCACCCAGGACTGGGTCTCAGACCAGGCCTTCTAGGCTGGAAGATGTTAGTGGTTGTAGGGATTATCTCACCCAGGACTGGGTCTCAGACCAGGCCTTCTAGGCTGGAAGATGTTAGTGGTTCTAGGGATTATCTCACCCAGGACTGGGTCTCAGACATAAGAACATAAGAAAGAAGGAACACTGCAGCAGGCCTAGTGGCCCATGCGAGGCAGGTCCAAATCTCCCACCGGCTTAAGCCAATGCCCCGACCCAGCCAGGTCAGGTTACAAAAGTTGGTAAGATTTACCCGTCATCTGACGTGCTCACCAAACAATGAAAAGACCAGCAAAAGCCAGCCAGTGCATAAACAAAAAGTTTGTCACATATTCATATATATATATATATATATATATATATATATATATATATATATATATATATATATATATATATATATGAAGCTGTTATATACGGCGAGAGATACCCTTCTATTTGTGTATATACTGTGGAATGTATGAGAGGACAAGGCAGGTGTGGGAAAGAGACAGGGAGAGGTCAAAGGTCAAGCACAGAGTGGGACAAGGTGAGCAACGTAAGGGGGAGGGGAGGGCGAGGGAAGAACAATAAGCAACAAGTGAAAGAAACTCAATCATCAGACATACTGTATATCCCTTATAACCACACAACATGTTACCCTTACCAACGAAAATGATTATATTATATATATATATATATATATATATATATATATATATATATATATATATATATATATTATACAAATCAATTTTACAGGCTAAGAGGTGTGATCCCACCTAAGTTCAGTAGCTGTATGTGAGGTATACTACCACCTCCAGGATGCCACCCATACCAGTCGGCTAATACCCAGGTACCAACTTACTGTCACCTTTGTCAAACCACCGACTTAACAAAACTTGTTCGTAATCACTTAACCCGTAGGGGTCATACAGCTTCTGGATAATGGCAGAGAAAACAGGTTCGATCCCAACGACGGGTAACTCATGGTCTTTGGATCAAGAACCCTCAAGTTTCACACTGTGACATACCTGTGAAAGGTTTCCAGAGATTTTTACTCAGTGGGGCCTGAGGCCAGCTTCCCTATTGACTGATCAACCAGACTGTTGCTGCCCGCGGCCAGCTTGTACCAGGCATCAATTAAGTGGTTTGATCGTGGAAACTGAGCTGACCTTGGATGGTCGGGAACAAGTGACCTTGAAAGATGGAAGAGGCAGCAACAAGCGACCTTGAAAGATGGAAGAAGCAGCAACAAGCGACCTTGAAAGATGGAAGAGGCAGCAACAAGTGACCTTGAAAGATGGAAGAGGCAGCAACACGTGACCTTGAAAGATGGAAGAGGCAGCAACGAGTGACCTTGAAAGATGGAAGAGGCAGCAACAAGTGACCTTGAAAGATGGAAGAGGCAGCAACACGTGACCTTGAAAGATGGAAGAGGCAGCAACAAGTGACCTTGAAAGATGGAAGAGGCAGCAACAAGCGACTTTGAAAGATGGAAGAGGCAGCAACAAGTGACCTTGAAAGATGGAAGAGGCAGCAACGAGTGACCTTGAAAGATGGAAGAGGCAGCAACGAGTGACCTTGAAAGATGGAAGAGCAGCAACGAGTGACCTTGAAAGATGGAAGAGGCAGCAACACGTGACCTTGAAAGATGGAAGAGGCAGCAACGAGTGACCTTGAAAGATGGAAGAGGTAGCAACGAGTGACCTTGAAAGATGGAAGAGGCAGCAACGAGTGACCTTGAAAGATGGAAGAGGCAGCAACAAGTGACCTTGAAAGATGGAAGAGGCAGCAACACGTGACCTTGAAAGATGGAAGAGGCAGCAACGAGTGACCTTGAAAGATGGAAGAGGTAGCAACGAGTGACCTTGAAAGATGGAAGAGGCAGCAACGAGTGACCTTGAAAGATGGAAGAGGCAGCAACAAGTGACCTTGAAAGATGGAAGAGGCAGCAACACGTGACCTTGAAAGATGGAAGAGGCAGCAACAAGTGACCTTGAAAGATGGAAGAGGCAGCAACAAGCGACTTTGAAAGATGGAAGAGGCAGCAACAAGTGACCTTGAAAGATGGAAGAGGCAGCAACACGTGACCTTGAAAGATGGAAGAGGCAGCAACGAGTGACCTTGAAAGATGGAAGAGGCAGCAACGAGTGACCTTGAAAGATGGAAGAGGCAGCAACACGTGACCTTGAAAGATGGAAGAGGCAGCAACGAGTGACCTTGAAAGATGGAAGAGGTAGCAACGAGTGACCTTGAAAGATGGAAGAGGCAGCAACGAGTGACCTTGAAAGATGGAAGAGGCAGCAACAAGTGACCTTGAAATAAATGTAATCCTTCATTACCGGAACTCACCTTTAAAAGGAACTTTATTAGTGTATCCCTGATAACATTCCCCCTCCATCGAAATATTATAATAACGTATAATATTGCAAATAGCATAAAATTCTAAGTTGATAAGACGTGTGAATTACCTGGTTACCTTAGCAACCAAACTTTTCAACATATAAAGGTTTGTTATTGCATGTCTTCATGCTATATAAATGCGTGTTATCGGTGCAATACAAGAATATTTTACACAAATAAGAAACTACAACGTAATGGTTACAAATTCATTAGATGGGGTTATACACACTGTTTGCTGGAGTGACATTAGTGAAGTTCTTTGTATACATGAGCTTAGATGGATGGCCAACACACTAGAGTATACATAGGTAGGCTCCTAATATAAACTACTTACACAATACACAAATAACCTGCACATAGGAGACGAAAGGTTATGACGACGTTTCGCTCAGACTTTGACCATTTACAAGACACAATGGTAGAGGAAAGTGAGCGAACCAATATGGAGGAAAATCTCCAGTTTACGAAGGGGGCGATACCCCCTCTGAAAAGAGGGGTAGAGAACGATCTAGCTTCCTCGTTCTCACACCTCGAGACGACACAGCTCAGCTGCATACCCCCCCCCCCTCTCAAAACTGGAAAATTTCCTCACACACCAATATATATACTCGAGGAGGGAGGGACAGGAGAGGAAGAAAAAAGAGCACCACACTAATTAATGTACACAGGTTGTTTACAAGAATGACATTTGAGAAGCTCCTTGTATACATGAACTCAATGGTTGACCAACACATAAGCTAATATTTGCAATCAGTAGGAGTAACATCTGAACGACACCTGTATACATACTGAACCCAAATGAATGACCAACACAGTAGCTAGCTAGAACCCAGATGAATGACCAACACAGTAGCTAGCTAGAACCCAGATGAATGACCAACACAGTAGCTAGAACCCAAATGAATGACCAACACAGTAGCTAGCTAGAACCCAGAATGACCAACACAGTAGCTAGCTAGAACCCAGATGAATGACCAACACAGTAGCTAGAACCCAAATGAATGACCAACACAGTAGCTAGCTAGAACCCAAATGAATGACCAACACAGTAGCTAGCTAGAACCCAGATGAATGACCAACACAGTAGCTAGAACCGAAATGAATGACCAACACAGTAGCTAGCTAGAACCCAGATGAATGACCAACACACGAGCCAGGCTAGCACCAGACCAACCTGGCTAGCACCAGACGAAGCTGGCTAGCACCAGACGAACCTGGCTAGCACCAGACGAAGCTGGCTAGCACCAGACGAACCTGGCTAGCACCAGACGAAGCTGGCTAGCACCAGACGAGCCTGGCTAGCACCAGACGAACCTGGCTAGCACCAGACGAGCCTGGCTAGCACCAGACGAACCTGGCCCATGGCCGGGCTCAGAGAATAGAATGACTCGAAATTCACCAAAGGTATATATACCACCGTTACATCCTGCCCCAATCTTTTCCCTTTTCATTCTTGCAATCAAGCTTATAACTAAACAAGGGTTACACGAGCCTGCGTACCGCTAACGCCTGGCTGACCATGGCCTGACGACCAGGCTGCCAAGGTAGAAAATCCCTCGAAACCTATCACAGGTATGGCCAGGAGTAAGTTGTTTACACGCTGAGCCTAAATATTTAAACCCAGCAAAGTAAAAAAAAAATAATTAAACTGCAATTCATTATGTTTTGTTTCTCTCATCACCCGAGTTACTTGATTTAATTTACACATGTAAAAGACTAATGAGAAAGTGAGATACAATTTACGTAATTGTAAATTTTTATACGTGTAAAAAGCTACTCAACGTAGCTACAAAGTATTAGATACACATGTGGACTGGCAACTGTCACAGGCGGATAACAGTCGATAGAAAAATAAGACAGCTGATCCAAAGCGAAGAGAGGTCTTTGTGCAAGGAGCAAGAAAAAACAACAAAGAGGGAAAGGGAGGGAGGGAGAACAGGTGACCTCGACAGTTATTTCCTTTTATATTCATGAAGACTGGTCTGAGAGCGGAACGCGGGGGCGATCATCTAGGAACCAACACCAAAACACACACACACACACCCTTGAAAGGTAGGGCAAGAGGTTGCTTTGATGAAGTGTGTTTTTTAAACCAAAACTATACCTACCCTTCATTTCCATGAATCAAATTTGCTCCCCCCACCCCCATTCTCCAGGTGCTGTATGACTCATACGGGTTTAGCGCTCCAGTATAAGAGAGAGAAGGCGGAGGGGGAAGTCGACCTGTTTGACCTGACAGTCATAGGGAGGTGGTGGTGGTAAGGCAAGAGGGGGTGACTCCTGCCCCCTACTGACCTAATCTTAAAGTGCAACATGCGGGACCAACACGTCAGGTGACCTCCAGTTGAAGATCAACACTCCATGTGTCACCACCCTGCCTCCTGACCTTACTACCTCACTCCATGTGTCACCGCCCTGGCTCCTGACCTTACTACCTCACTCCATGTGTCACCACCCTGCCTCCTGACCTTACTACCTCACTCCATGTGTCACCACCCTGCCTCCTGACCTTACTACCTCACTCCATGTGTCACCACCCTGCCTCCTGACCTTACTACCTCACTCCATGTGTCACCGCCCTGCCTCCTGACCTTACTACCTCACTCCATGTGTCACCACCCTGCCTCCTGACCTTACTACCTCACTCCATGTGTCACCGCCCTGCCTCCTGACCTTACTACCTCACTCCATGTGTCACCGCCCTGCCTCCTGACCTTACTACCTCACTCCATGTGTCACCCCCTGCCTCCTGACCTTACTACCTCACTCCATGTGTCACCGCCCTGCCTCCTGACCTTACTACCTCACTCCATGTCACCGCCCTGCCTCCTGACCTTACACCCCCATGTCACCCCCTGCCTCCTGACCTTACTACCTCACTCCATGTGTCACCCCCTGCCTCCTGACCTTACTACCTCACTCCATGTGTCACCGCCCTGCCTCCTGACCTTACTACCTCACTCCATGTGTCACCGCCCTGCCTCCTGACCTTACTACCTCACTCCATGTGTCACCGCCCTGCCTCCTGACCTACTACCTCACTCCATGTGTCACCGCCCTGCCTCCTGACCTTACTACCTCACTCCATGTGTCACCGCCCTGCCTCTGACCTTACTACCTCACTCCATGTGTCACCGCCCTGCCTCCTGACCTTACTACCTCACTCCATGTGTCACGCCCTGCCTCTGACCTACCACTCCATGTGCACCGCCCTGCCTCCTGACCTACTACCTCACTCCATGTGTCACCGCCCTGCCTCCTGACCTTACTACCTCACTCCATGTGTCACCGCCCTGCCTCCTGACCTTACTACCTCACTCCATGTGTCACCGCCCTGCCTCCTGACCTTACTACCTCACTCCATGTGTCACCGCCCTGCCTCCTGACCTTACTACCTCACTCACCTGTCGATCACCGCCCTGCCTCCTGACCTTACTACCTATCCTCCATTGTCACCGCCTGCCTCCTGACCTACTACCTCACTCCATGTGTCACCGCCCTGCCTCCTGACCTTACTCCCAGCCTGCCTCTGACCTTCACTCCTCCATGTGTCACGCCTGCCTCCTGACCTACACCCCCCATGTCCCCGCCTGCCCCTCCATGACCTTACTACTCTCCTCCATGTCACCGCCCGCCTCCTGACCTACCCACTCCATGTGTCACCGCCTGCCTCCTGACCTTACTACCTCACTCCATGGTAACGCACTCCAATGACCACTACCTCACCGCAAGTGGTCACCGCCCTGGCTCGGAACCTAAGCACCACTCCATGGTCACCGCCTGGCTCCTGACCTAAAACTCACTCAGTGTCCGCCTGCACTCGCGAGCCTTACACGACTCCATGTGACGCACTAGCTCGACTACTACATCCAGGTGTACGCCGGACCTAACTACCAGTGACCTGTCTGACTTACTACCTCACTCCAGCGTGCTGCACTACGTATGATCACATGGAACACGCAAGACATGTTCTGACTTCTATATGTCCAGCACTCAGCATGAAGCTCATAGCCAGGAGCTATGACTCGACCCCTGCAACCACAAATAGGTGAGTACAAGGCGTTAAATCGTCACATGAGGTGGAGACTTCACTCAGGAAAAGAATTATAAGCATTCCAACAAGGGTGACAGCACGGAAGATAGACAGAAGAGGGGGATAAAGGAAGGAGGAGGAGGTGGAGATAAAGAAGGCAGAGTGGCAGGTGAGAGATAAAGGGAAGCAAGAGGAAGGTGGAGTAAAGAAGGAAGATGAGGTGGAGATAGGGCTAAGCAGAGATGGAGGTGAGATAAAGGATAGAGTCAGAGATGGAGTGGAGATAAAGGGGAAAAGGCAGAGATGGAGAGTGGAGATGAAGGAAGGCAGAGATGGAGGTGGAATAAAGAAGGCAGAGAGGAGGTGGAGATAAAGGAAGGCAGAGATGGAGGGAGATAAGGGAAGGCAGAATGGAGAGTGGAGATAAAGGAAGCAAGAGAGGGGTGGAGATAAGGAAGGCAGAGATGGAGTGGAGATAAAGGAAGGCAGAGATGGAGGTGGAGATAAAGGAAGGCAGAGATGGAGGTGGAGATAAAGGGGAAGGCAGAGATGGAGGTGGAGATAAAGGGAAGGCAGAGATGGAGGTGGAGATAAGGGAAGGCAGAGATGGAGGTGGAGATAAAGGGAAGACAGAGATGGAGGTGGAGATAAAGGGAAGGCAGAGATGGAGGTGGAGATAAAGGGAAGGCAGAGATGGAGGTGGAGATAAAGGGAAGGCAGAGATGGAGGTGGAGATAAAGGGAAGGCAGAGATGGAGGTGGAGATAAAGGGAAGGCAGAGATGGAGGTGGAGATAAAGGAAGGCAGAAGGGAGTGGAGAGGTGGAGGAATAAAGGGAAGGCAGAGATGGAGGTGGAGATAAGGAAGGCAGAGATGGAGGTGGAGATAAAGGGAAGGCAGAGATGGAGGTGGAGATAAAGGGAAGGCAGAGATGGAGGTGGAGATAAAGGGAAGGCAGAGATGGAGTGGAGATAAAGGAAGGCAGAGATGGAGGTGGAGATAAAGGAAGGCAGAGATGGAGGTGGAGATAAGGGAAGGCAGAGATGGAGGTGGAGATAAAGGGAAGGCAGAGATGGAGGTGGAGATAAAGGGAAGGCAGAGATGGAGGTGGAGATAAAGGGAAGGCAGAGATGGAGGTGGAGATAAGGGAAGGCAGAGATGGAGGTGGAGATAAAGGGAAGGCAGAGATGGAGGTGGAGATAAAGGGAAGAGCAGAGATGGAGGTGGATAAAGGAAGCAGAATGAGTGGGTAAGGACAGAGATGGAGGTGGAGATAAGGGAAGGCAGAGATGGAGGTGGAGATAAAGGGAAGGCAGAGATGGAGGTGGAGATAAAGAGAGGAGGGAGCAGAGCAGATGGAGGTGGAGATAAAGGGAAGGCAGAGATGGAGGTGGAGATAAAGGGAAGGCAGAGATGGAGGTGGAGATAAGGAAGGCAGAGATGGAGGTGGAGAAAAAGGGGAAGGCAGAGATGGATGTGGAGATAAAGGGAAGGCAGAGATGGAGGTGGAGATAAAGGGAAGGCAGAGATGGAGGTGGAGATAAAGGGAAGGCAGAGATGGAGGTGGAGATAAAGGGAAGGCAGAGATGGATGTGGAGATAAAGGGAAGGCAGAGATGGAGGTGGAGACCTTATGTTCCTATTAAGAATTTAAAGGGGAAGGAGATATAAAAACTAGTCAAAAGAAAATATGAACAAAATAATTACAATACTATAAAGAAGAGAGGAGGAGGAAAAACCAGAGACAGTACAAACTGGGAGGAATGATAGTATACTTTAGATGGGAGGAATGGTGGTACACTTTAGATGGGAGGAATGGTGGTATACCTTAAATGGGAGGGGTGATAGTATACCTTAGATGGGAGGGGTGATAGTATACCTTAGATGGGAGGGGTGATAGTATACCTTAGATGGGAGGGGTGATAGTATACCTTAGATGGGAGGGGTGATAGTATACCTTAGATGGGAGGGGTGATAGTATACCTTAGATGGGAGGGTGATAGTATACCTTAGATGGGAGGGTGATAGTATACCTTAGATGGGAGGGGTGATAGTATACCTTAGATGGGAGGGTGATAGTATACCTTAGATGGGAGGGTGATAGTATACCTTAGATGGGAGGGTGATAGTATACCTTAGATGGGAGGGGTGATAGTATACCTTAGATGGGAGGGTGATAGTATACCTTAGATGGGAGGGTGATAGTATACCTTAGATGGGAGGTGATAGTATACCTTAGATGGGAGGTGATAGTATACCTTAGATGGGGTGATAGTATACCTTAGATGGGGTGATAGTATACCTTATATGGGTGATAGTATACCTTACATGGGAGGGGTGATAGTATACCTTACATGGGACGGGTGATAGTATACCTTACATGGGAGGGGTGATAGTATACCTTACATGGGAGGGGTGATAGTATACCTTACATGGGAGGGGTGATAGTATACCTTACATGGGAGGGGGTGATAGTATACCTTACATGGGACGGGTGATAGTATACCTTACATGGGAGGGGTGATAGTACACCTTACATGGGAGGGGTGATAGTATACCTTACATGGGAGGGGTGATAGTATACCTTACATGGGAGGGTGATAGTATACCTTACATGGGAGGGGTGATAGTATACCTTACATGGGAGGGGTGATAGTATACCTTACATGAGAGGGGTGATAGTATACCTTATATGGGAGGGGTGATAGTACACCTTAGATGGGAGGGGTGATAGTACACCTTAGATGGGAGGGATAGTAGTTTACCTTGGATTGGAAGGACGGGTTTTTACCTTGGATGGGAAGGATGGTAGTTTACCTTAGATGGAAGGGATGGTAGTTTACCTTGGATGGGAGGGATGGTAGTTTACCTTGGATGGGAGGGATGGTAGTTTACCTTGGATGGGAGGGATGGTAGTTTACCTTGGATGGGAGGGATGGTAGTTTACCTTGGATGGGAGGGATGGTAGTTTACCTTGGATGGGAGGGATAGTAGTTTACCTTGGATGGGAGGGATGGTAGTTTACCTTGGATGGGAGGGATGGTAGTTTACCTTAGATGGGAGACATGGTAGTTTACCTTGGATGGGAGGGATGGTAGTTTACCTTGGATGGGAGGGATGGTAGTTTACCTTGGATGGTAGGGATGGTAGTTTACCTTAGATGGGAGGCATGGTAGTTTACCTTGGATGGGAGGCATGGTAGTTTACCTTGGATGGGAGGGATGGTAGTTTACCTTGGATGGGAGGCATGGTAGTTTACCTTGGATGGGAGGCATGGTAGTTTACCTTGGATGGGAGGCATGGTAGTTTACCTTAGATGGGAGGCATGGTAGTTTACCTTGGATGGGAGGCATGGTAGTTTACCTTAGATGGGAGGCATGGTAGTTTACCTTGGATGGGAGGCATGGTAGTTTACCTTGGATGGGAGGGAGCTGTTATTCAACGCCCGTAAACAAAGTTCACTGAGTAAACACGTATTACTAAGAATAATAACGTATTTACACGTGTAGAACATAGGGTGACTATCGTAAACAATGCCATATACACCCAACTTAAAAACAAGTCTTAACTGCCTCCCTCTCCCACAACAAAAACAACACCACCAGTGCCAGCACTGCTATCAGCAGCACCACAAGCACCACCGCCACCACTACCGACAGTGCCACCAGCAGCACCACACCTTCAGCAGCACTATCAGCTGCATTATGAACATCAGAACCACCATCACCACTACTAACAGCACCACCAGCACTAGCACCACCACCAATAACACACCAGCACTACCACGAACATTAGCAGCACCACCACCTGTAGCAACACCACACCTTCAGCAGCACTACCAATATCAGAGCCACCATCACCACCAGTACGACCACCACCAGCAGCACTATCAACACTACTAACAGCACCATCAGCAGCACTACCAAAAACAGCAGCAGCACCTGCAGTAGTACCAACAGCAGTGTCCAGTCGGAACTTAGGTGTTACACCTAATCCCATCCCCCGGTAGGTTAATTACAATTAATGTCATAAGCCAGAGTAATCACCTTCACTGCGACCATGGGATAATCCCTGCACTGGTTCACCGCTATTCACAAGTCACTGAATCAACAATATATAACGTATATTGTAACAGTGAAAGAGTCAGTCATAACTAATAGCGAAAATTGTCAAAGGTATAAGTTGACTTATATCTGTGACCAGCTTCCAGTCTTCCTACTCTGGCAGTACAGCCTGGGGCCAGAACTGGCCACGAGAAGAGCCAGAACTGGCCACGAGAACAGCCAGAACTGGCCACGAGAAGAGCCAGAACTGGCCACGAGAAGAGCCAGAACTGGCCACGAGAAGAGCCAGAACTGGCCACGAGAAGAGCCAGAACTGGCCACGAGAAGAGCCAGAACTGGCCACGAGAACAGGCAGAACTGGCCACGAGAACAGGCAGAACTGGCCACGAGAACAGGCAGAACTGGCCACGAGAACAGGCAGAACTGGCCACGAGAACAGCCAGAACTGGCCACGAGAACAGCCAGAACTGGCCACGAGAACAACCAGAAAGAAAGGAGGTTGTTGAAATTCAATTGCATCAAGTTCAAAGTAACTAATTTGAGTGAAGGAGCAAGGAGACCGCGTGAACAAAGAATAAGTGTGAACAAGAAGCCTTTATTTGTCCAGCGCTTCGTCCAAGAACACTTACAAGTCATGACTTGACAATGATCAACTCAAGATACACTATAACCATACAGAGGGGCTTTTGTTGATGACACATACATACAATAGATACCTTAATAATAACTGTTAAATTCTGCGTATCTTTATTACCCACAACGTTTGTCCCACACGAGATAGAGAGAGAGGGGGAGGAGGAGGCAAGCGCAAACAAGATAGAGGCTGAGAGGCAGGCAGGATAAAGAGGGAGGTAGAGAGCAGAGTGGCAACGTAACGTTGGCAAAGCGCACCCACCAGTGATTTTGGGATCTTACACGCGAGATAAACTATTCCCCTCCCTTCCCCTATCTCTCTCTTCCCCTCCCTCCCCCTATCTCTCTCTTCCCCTCCCTCCCCCTATCTCTCTTTTCCCCTCCCTCCCCCTATCTCTCTTTTCCCCTCCCCATCCCTTCCTGCTTTTAGTTTTCCCCTCTATTTTCCTCTATACAGTATATGCAGGATACTTAACATTAGTACATATTTACAATTTACATTCATCTTTAAGTATATTTGAATGTCTGGTATCGTATTTTCATTAATATACCTAGACATACGACGTAGGTTACGACGTAGGTTTATCATTATAGTATTAGTAGTAATGCTTACTCCCTGTTCAGGCATTTTCCAGCCTTTTTGCTTACCTCGAGGGCGTTGACCCGAGGGTCAACGCCCCCGCGGCTCAGTCCTTGACCAGGCCTCCGGGTAGATCAGGCCCTGATCAATCAGGCTCTTACTGCTGGCCGCACGTATTGTTTTACAACTAGTCAAGTCCCGTTAGACAAGTGGGCCAGCCGGCATACAGCAGACACAAGCCGACAAATTCGCGTTTACTCTTAATATAAGTGTGGCTTTTGTTGACACGCAGCTCGGAGGTGCTGTGATCCATCGCATTAATCATGACGCGCCATACAAAGCGCGCACGTATGCGCGCACAAACTACGAAAGGTTCAAATGTTTACAACCAAACTTGTTCCAAAACTGAGAATAAAGAATTATTATAATCGCAGGGAAGCGCTAAACTTGTTAGAGCCATTCAGGCCAGTGGAAACACTCAGATGTTAAAAATTACAGTACCTGTTGAGTCTCGTGGTGGTACAGAAGTGGAATTACCTGGACGACGAGGCAAGCTGCATACACAGCTCCAAGAATGGTTACGACTGGGTTGCGGAGATCTGAAGTCAGTAAATATGGCGGTGGTGTATGTGATACAACACACACACGTTAATAAGTGATTGTGAATCATTAACAGAATTTCAACTAGCCAGGACTCGATCCTGCGTCTCGATCTAGGGCTGGGCATGGCGTCGCAGGCTCGAGTCCTGGCCAGCCGCAGTTCTGTTAATGATATATGACAACAAAAATCCACGTCAGCATCATGTGTCCGCTTTACCCACCCACTCACCCACCCGTGCTGTGTGCGTGTGGTACTGAGCCTTGTTCAAGTTTTAACCACTGGGGAGAGGGAGGGTGAGGTGGGAGGGCAGGTCGCTAGCATTTTGATGGTTGTGAAGCGCCAGTGGACCTTGAGTGGAGACCTTTAATACGCTGCAAATATCGCTCGCTTGGTTTCCCGGTCATGTCTTCCAGGCAGCGAGCAGCGACGTGATCCAAGTGTGTGATTTGCTTGTGTCTGACGGCCGGCGGGGCTTACTAGGGAGGTAGTGTATGTGGGGGAGGGTTGTAAAGAGAGGCCAGCCAGCAGGAGACTGCCACACTAGCACCACATGGCATCCACCAACCTCTCTTGCTCCTCCGGTACTCTGTGTAAAATACCACAGTAAAAATAAGAAATAAAACCTGAGCGCTTTCATGTGCTCACACACACATCTTCAGAGGAGTTAGAAGAGGAGGCCTGTGGTAGGGATGTATCGGATGTGAAAATTTAGATATCCGCGGATGCGGATGTGTATACGGATGTCTGTCTTACTTATTTTGCGGATGCGGATGTAAGAAATTGTGCGGATGTTCCGTGGATGCGGATATCCGATACATCACTAGCCTGTGGTATGTAATTATATATATATATATATATATATATATATATATATATATATATATATATATATATATATATATATATATATATAGTGTGTGTGTGTGTGTGTCGTGCCGAATAGGTAAAATTGGTCAATTAGCAAGAACTCATTTAAAATTAAGTCCTTTCTAAAATTTTCTCTTATACGTTTAAAGATATATTTTTTCATTTATGTTAATGTACAAATTAATAAATTTGTACCGAAAGAACTTTAGAAAACTTGTCTAACCTTATTATAACAAACGCAATTTAATTTAACCTAATCCAGCTAAATATATTTTAGATAAGTTTACAATAATTTAATAAACAAATACAATATTTTTTTTTCGTTAGGTGCAGAATGATTTTTTGCGAAATTATGGCATACACAAATTTTCGCTTGCCTTATTCGGCAAGGTGAGAATTGTTTATATTTAATCCTACACTACACAACGTTTCTAAGTTCAAAGAGGTTACACATATTGAATTACAGGCCTCTGTAGTCTACATATGTAATTACCATAGCTGTAATGTTGTGTACATTAGTGAAACTAATCGTCAACTGAAGGTCCTTAGCAAACGTCACCTCTAAGATTTCTTCGGATTTTTAACCCCGGAGGGTTAGCCACCCAGGATAACCCAAGTCAGAGCGTCATCGAGGACTGTGTCTTATTTCCATTGGGGTCCTCAATCTTGTCCCCCAGGATGCGACCCACACCAGTCGACTAACACCTAGGTACCTATTTGCTGCTAGGTGAACATGACAACAGGTGTAAGGAAACACGTCGAAATGTTTCTACCCCGCCGGGAATCGAACCCGGGCCCTCCGTGTGTGAAGCGAAAGCTTTAGCCACCAGGCCACCGGGGCAAAGTTTACCTGTCAACGGCGGCAAAGGCCACCTCGTACCTGGGTGCCACAGCAAATGCCACCTGGTACTTGGGTACCTTAGAAAAGGTCACCTGGACCACGTGCACCTTACCAAAGGTCAGGGGAGCTTTCAGGTGGGTAACTAGGTCACTGCGGTGCATGGATAATGACCAGCCTCCAGATAAGACCTCAACATATGCAATATCAAAGGTGAGACAGACACGAGTCTCTGGTAATCCCAAAATAAACAATATCATTTAAAACCATTAAAAATAATAAAGACTGAAGAAACATAAAAGAAACTGCGATAGTACACACACACACACACACACTATATTCTCTCCATAAAAACGTTCAATGTCGACGAAAGGAGATCTCGATCTTTTTCTTTATATTTATAAATAAAAGCTTAAGGCCAATGTTCCTGTACTTCATTATTTCAACTATTTATTCTGAATTACCAAAACAGTGTCGGAGCAAAGGTACATCACACGCGTTTACACACTCGTAAAACATAGCTACGACTTTAGTTGCACAGAATCACGCAGCTGCAAAGCATAGTTAACAGAGATACAGTACACGCAGTGATAAAACACACTGATGTAACGCAAACATTTACACATATGTACACACATTTACACAACGCACATATTTACAGACAAAACACATACCTTATAATTTCAACAGAACGTGTGAGACTAGTAAATCTGGGAAGAGAATTCAAGATCGTAAACAAAGTATCGTGAAGCATAATATACACACCAGCGTGGAGCATCCGTACAATCAAACATATACAGAGTAGAAGAGTTTAAATCGCTTGCAAGGAGACTTGACCCAGAACTGAGAGGAATGAACCATGAAGAGACACTAAACCTCAGCATCCAGGAGGAGAGGAAGGTTAGAGCAAACATGATCACCGCATAAAATTCTAAGAGGAATTGACAGGGTAGAAAGGGACAGGCTGTTTCGAGAGGAGGGGGACCAGGAACAAGGGAACGCAGGTGGAAATAAAGACTCGGATGAGCCATAGGGAATCTACGAAGCATTTCTTCAGTCTCGGGGTAAAGAAACGAAGTGACCTAGTCAAGGCGGCGGTGGTGTTGGAGGAGGAGGAAGAGGAGGAGACCAGGGAGAAAAGAATGCAGTGAATGTCGGTCAGGGCAGTAATAAAGACGGGGTCAGAAGCAGTGAATAAGGTCAAGGTTGTAAATAGTACAGTGATACCGACAAACTGTGGATAAGGTCATCTGAACCGTACACAAGTGTACTTTTCCACAAGATGGTGAAGGGAGTATTATTATAAGCAATGTTTAAGACCCAGCAATTACAATTCAGTGATTAATATTACGATATTCACAGCGAAGTGCTTAAGTCGTAGCGGTCATGCAGCACCGGCAAAACCAGGAGGTAATTACGTTAAATCTAAGGAAAGAAACAATAGCTCCAGTTCCTTGAATCAAAAACCCCCTTTCAACAGCAGGAAAACACCCTCCCTCAAAGGGACGCCGTGAGGGTAAAATGTGGGCAGCCCCCACATAACCCTCATAAGACTCCTTGTTAAGAATCCTGAAATCAGTTGTCAAGTTTGTTCTTCTTACTGTAATAATGTTGGTAAAGTTATCCACAATATCTTAGGAAAAAGGACTTAAGTGCAACTAATGTCACTACAACTACAAGTCCTACAACTACCACCAAAGTACTTCTACTACCTACAACGATTATATTATGCTTTGCACCTCTCACTGCACCTATATATACCCTCTGTCTCTCTACAGTTTGTAACTTCTTGACAAAGCTCCTGGAGAGCGAAACGTTGCCACAATAACTTGTCGCATTAGCTGCACTTGTTATATACACCTCTTACATACACCGGTCAAGTTATCTTGTTTACAACTTCCATTCCATCACATGTTCCATGTTATCAGTACTAACTGTTAATGTCTCCGGGATCACTGATCCCGGAGACATTAACTATAAATTTACTTTAGTCTAACGTAAAAAACTATAAATTTAAGTTAGTCTAACCTAAAATAAGAGAATATTGTTATAGTGGAGAAAGCTGCTCTAACACAACTCTGTGAAAGCTACGATACCCAACAAGCCTACGATAAATAACAAAAAAGGCACAATACCGTGACTGGAACAATACACACACAACCCGCACATATAAAAAGAGAGGAGCTTACGACGACGTTTCGGTCTTTTGTGTTAGTGTGACTTTGTAAATGGTCCAAGTCAGACCGAAACGTCGTCGTAAGCTCCTCTCTTTTTACATGTGCGGGTTGTGTGTGTATAAGCCTACGATACTTAACACACTACTATATTTATCACACTACGATACTTATCACACTACGATAATGCTCGTTTAAGAGCGCAGGTTCGCCTCTAAGGGCTGTGCCGCCAGCCTGGCCAACGCCGCATTACTACTTAACAGTATGTCATAATACAGAAGACTATTACTAGGAGCAATGGTAACTGGGGCACAACAGTGTTTCAACACAACCCAGTGCGCAAAACTACGCTCAAAAGTAACTAGTTTTCACTGCAGTTACTGATTGTTCTTGCATTCTCTGGGTCCGAGTCACCAGGGCAGTGTTTCCAACACGGACACAGCACTATCAAACACGGATACAACACTATCAAACACGGATACAACACTACCAAACACGGATACAACACTATCAAACACGGATACAATACTACCAAACACGGATACAACACTACCAAACACGGATACAACACTACCAAACACGGATACGACACTACCAAACACGGATACGACACTACCAAACACGGATACGACACTACCAAACACGGATACGACACTACCAAACACGGATACGACACTACCAAACACGGATACGACACTACCAAACACGGATACGACACTACCAAACACGGATACGACACTACCAAACACGGATACGACACTACCAAACACGGATACGACACTACCAAACACGGATACGACACTACCAAACACGGATACGACACTACCAAACACGGATACGACACTACCAAACACGGATACGACACTACCAAACACGGATACGACACTACCAAACACGGATACGACACTACCAAACACGGATACGACACTACCAAACACGGATACGACACTACCAAACACGGATACGACACTACCAAACACGGATACAACACTACCAAACACGGATAAAAACCTACCAAACACGGATGACACTACCAAACACGGATACGACACTACCAAACACGGATAAACACTACCAAACACGGATACAACACTACCAAACACGGATACAACACTACCAAACACGGATACAACACTACCAAACACGGATACAACACTACCAAACACGGATACAACACTACCAAACACGGATAAAAACCTACCAAACACGGATACGACACTACCAAACACGGATACAACACTACCAAACACGGATACAACACTACCAAACACGGATACAACACTACCAAACACGGATACAACACTACCAAACACGGATACAACACTACCAAACACGGATACAACACTACCAAACACGGATACAACACTACCAAACACGGATACAACACTACCAAACACGGATACAACACTACCAAACACGGATACAACACTACCAAACACGGATACAACACAACCAAACACGGATACAACACTACCAAACACGGATACAACACTACCAAACACGGATACGACACTACCAAACACGGATACAACACAACCAAACACGGATACAACAAGGCCTGCTCTTGGATCGGGCCGCGGGGGCGTTGACCCCCGAAACACCCTCCAGGTATAGCAACATGGACATTACCAACACGGATACATAAACACTACGGAACACGGTTACCAAACACCTGTACTGAACAGAATGGAAAAAGGCTAACATTACTTTGTACATCTTAATTCCATAACGACTGATTTCTGAGGCAGTAAGTAAGTAAATGAAGGATAAAATGGAGAAAAAATATTCAGAAAGTGATGGAAGGATTTATTAACTAGAAATTAGAACACTGTGACATGATGTGTTACACGTGAAAAGATGCAACTACACGTGATAGTCAGTACCACAGTTGTACTTTCAATAGAACAGTGTACACATGTACCTACACTGTTCTATATGATAGTACACAGTGTAAACAGCAGTCTGCTACACTGCTAATGATAGTTACACAGTGTAACACACAGCAGTGTATGCTACACTGTCATATGATTACACAGTGTAACACCAGCAGTATGACTGTAACGCCTATAGATAGTTACACAGGTAACACAGCGTTGCTGCTACACTGTTCTATATGATATACACATGGTAACTACCAGAGGCTGCTACACGTTATAGATGTTACACTGGAACACCATATGCGCTACACTGTTCTATATGATAGTTACACAGGTAAACACACGTGACTGCTACACTGTTCTATATGATAGTAACAGTACCAGCGTATCGACACTGGTCTATATGATGTTACACAGTGGTAACACAGCAGTTACGCACACTGTCTATATGATAGTTACACGTGAACACCAGCAGTATAGTACACTGTTCTATTGATAGTTACACATGGTAACACAGCAGTGTGCTGCTACACTGTTCTATATGATAGTTAACAGTGGTAACACCAGCAGTGTGCTGCTACACTGTTCTATATGATAGTTACACAGTGGTAACACCAGCAGTATACTGCTACACTGTTCATATGATAGTTACACAGTGGTAACACCAGCAGTGTCTGCTACACTGTTCTATATGATAGAACAGTGGTAACACACAGTGTGCTGCTACACTGTTCATATTATCACAGTGGTAACAAGCAGTGTGCTGCTACACTGTTCTATATGATAGTTACAGTGGAAACAGCAGTGTGCTACACTGTTCTATATAAGTTACACAGTGGAACACCAGAGTGTGCTGCACACTGTTCTATCACTAGTTACACAGTGAACCACAGTGTGCTGCTACATATTCTATATGACATGTTCCACGTGTAACTATCATATAGACAGTGTAGCAGCACACTGCTGGTGTTCCCACTGTGTAACTATATAGAACAGTGTAGCAGACACTGCGTGTTACCACTGTGTCTTATATAGAACAGTGCAGACACTGCTGGTGTTACACTTTTCTATATGAACAGTGGCAACACTGCTGGTGTTACCACTGTGTCTATATATAGAACAGTGTAGCAGCAACTGTGTGTTACCACTGTGTAACTATTATATGAACAGTGTGCAGCACACTGCTGGTGTTCCACTGTGTAACTGTTATATAGAACAGTGTAGCAGCACACTGCTGGTGTCCACTGTAACTTCATATAGAACAGTTAGCAGTAGTACACTGCTGGTGTTCCACTGTTAACTGTTATCATAGAACAGTGTAGCAGTGTACACCGCTGTGTTCCACTGTTAACTATCATATAGAACAGTGTAGCAGTATACTGTGGTGTTACCACTGTGTAACTTATATAGAACAGTGTAGCAGCACACTGCTGGTGTTCCACGTGTAACATCATATAGAACAGTGTAGCAGCTACACTGCTGGTGTTCCCACTGTGAACTATCATATAGAACAGTGTAGCAGCACACGCTGGTGTTACCACTGTGATGTTATATAGAACAGTGTAGCGCACACTGCTGGTGTTCCACTGTGTAACTTATATAGAACAGTGTAGCAGACACTGCTGGTGTTACCACTGTGTAACTATAGAACAGTGTAGCAGCACACTGCTGGTGTTACCACTGTGTAACTATCATATAGAACAGTGTAGCAGCACACTGCTGGTGTTACCACTGTGTAACTATCATATAGAACAGTGTAGCAGCACACTGCTGGTGTTACCACTGTGTAACTATCATATAGAACAGTGTAGCAGCACACTGCTGGTGTTACCACTGTGTAACTATCATATAGAACAGTGTAGCAGTATACTGCTGGTGTTACCACTGTGTAACTATCATATAGAACAGTGTAGCAGCACACTGCTGGTGTTACCACTGTGTAACTGTTATATAGAACAGTGTAGCAGCACACTGCTGGTGTTACCACTGTGTAACTATCATATAGAACAGTGTAGCAGCACACTGCTGGTGTTACCACTGTCTAACTGTTTTCCCTGTCATGTACCATCAAACAGGATGAGCTTATAAAAAGTGTTGAAATGTGTTAGCCTGAGCTGGGACAAACTTCAGTTAGCAATGAGGATATCGGCAAGTGGTGGGCAGGAAAGTGAACTGGGAAAATGTGCTTTCAGGGGTCGAGTAGCGGCTCCTGGCCCCGCTTCTTCGCTAGGTCCACTCTGTCCCTGCTCTATGAGCCTTGTGTGCATGTGTCTTTACACAAAGAAAATATAACAAAATAGATTTGACGAGTATAAGGCGATATATGGGAGGTATAAGGCGACATATGGGAGGTATAAGGCGACATATGGAAGGTATAAGGCGACATATGGAAGGTATAAGGCGACATATGGAAGGTATAAGGCGACATATGGAAGGTATAAGGCGACATATGGAAGGTATAAGGCGATATATGGAAGGTATAAGGCGACATATGGAAGGTATAAGGCGACATATGGAAGGTATAAGGCGACATATGGAAGGTATAAGGCGACATATGGGAGGTATAAGGCGACATATGGAAGGTATAAGGCGACATATGGAAGGTATAAGGCGATATATGGGAGGTATAAGGCGATATATGAGAGGTATAAGGCGACATATGGGAGGTATAAGGCGACATATGGAAGGTATAAGGCGACATATGGAAGGTATAAGGCGACATATGGGAGGTATAAGGCGATATATGAGAGGTATAAGGCGACGTGTGTAAAAGCTGAGGTCCCGTGTGAAGCAAGGAAACTAGAGAGAAGTCTGAGTATAAGTATGCGGGTTATTTGTGTATAGATAACAAAATTTAGCCTCAGCCAGAAGTCAGGCAAGAACTACACTGTTACAGTAACAGGAAAGCACTAAACCTTTATGGGCGATACAGCGTCTGGGGGAGGTGGAAGGAACGATCAGCTGCTAGCTCCAGTTGACCAATGGATCTCACATACGAGCCAGGAAGCTGCACATCAACCTCCAGAATGCCAAGTAATCAGGTTTGATCTCAGGGAAGGATAGCTCCAGTTCTCTAGATCAAGAGCTCTTCACCAGCCTCAAGGCACAACATCCCCTTGTACGAAGTATTTTGCAGTTTAAAAGGAGAATATATGTTTGCCACACACACACACACACACACACACACACACACACACTCAGACACAGACATACACACACACTCAGACACAGACAGACATACACACACACACTCAGACACAGACACACAGACACACACACACACTCAGACACAGACATACACATACACTCAGACACAGACATACACACACACACTCAGACACAACACACACACACAACACACACACACACTCAGACACAGACATACACACACACTCAGACACAGACATACACACACACTCAGACACAGACATACACACACACTCAGACACAGACATACACACACACTCAGACACAGACATCACACACACACTCAGACACAGACATACACACACACACACACACAGACATACACACACACACAAAACAGACACAGACACACACGACACACACACACACACCACACACACACTCAGACACAGACATACACACACACTCAGACACAGACACACACACACACTCAGACACAGACACACACACACTCAGACACAGACATACACACACACTCAGACACAGACACACACACACACAGACATACACACACACACAGACAGACACACACACATCAACATAGCTACCAGCTGGCAACATGGATCGCTCGCCATGACACACAACCTCTGCTCCACGTGTAGCCAGATTTTTTGAAGCGGCAACACGAGGAAGGCGGGCGAGAGGAGAGGGGAGAGAGAGGAGAGGGGAGAAAGAGGAGAGGGGAGAGAGAGGAGAGGGGAGAAAGAGGAGAGGGGAGAAAGAGGACAGAAAGAGAAGTAGGGAGAGAGGGAATGAAAAGGGAGAGGAAGAGAAAGAGGGGTAAGAGTAAAAAACGAAAAAGAGTGGGAAACTAGAAGAAAGGAAGAGGAAACAAACGGGAGGATGGCAGGGAAGAAAAACGAATAATAAAGGGAGATAGGAAAAAGGAGGGAAGGGATAAGTTGTAATCAGTTGATCATCCAGGCTGTGGTGTCTACGCTGAACTGATATATCAATCCATCATCGTGGAGGTCTGGTCTAGGACCACGCTCCCTGTTTAGTCAACCACGTACTCTAACACACCTAACACAGAAGAAACAGAGGAGATAAGAAAGGAAGGAGGCAAGGGAGATGGGATGGAAGGCAGGGGAGGCAAGGGAGATGGGATGGAAGGCAGGGGAGGCAAGGGAGATGGGATGGAAGGCAGGGGAGGCAAGGGAGATGGGATGGAAGGCAGGGGAGGCAAGGGAGATGGGATGGAAGGCAGGGGAGGCAAGGGAGATGGGATGGAAGGCAGGAGGCAAGGAGATGGGATGGAAGGCAGGTGAGGCAGGAGATGGATGGAAGGCAGGCAGCAAGGTAGATGGATGGAAGGCAGGAGGCAAGGAGATGGATGGAAGGCAGGGGATCAAGGAGATAGGATAAAGGGCAGGGAGGCAAGGTAGATGGAGGAAGGCAGGGAGGAAAAGGGTGGGATTAAAGCAGGAAGGCAAGGGAGAGGAGGGAAGGCTGGGTAGCAAGTAGAGGGATGAACAGGGAGGCAAGAGATGGTATGAAGGCAGGGAGGCACGAGATTGGATGTAAGGCAGGGAGGCAAGGAGGTATGGAAGGCTGGGACCTTAGAGATCTGAATGGAAGGAGGAGGCAAGGGAATTGGATGAAGGAGGTACTAAGAAGTCTTGGTCTTACAGCTAAGAAAGGAGGAGACAGCTGAACAAGGAGGTTACTGAGTCTGCCTTACACGTCTGAATCAAGGGAGGTTACTGAAGTCTTGGTCCCTTTACACGCTGAATCAACGGAGGTTACTGAAGTCTTGGATCCTTGGTCACGTCTGAATCAAGGGAGGTTACTGAAGTCTTGGTCCCTTTACACGTCTGAATCAAGGAGGTTACTGAAGTCTTGGTCCTTTACACGTCTGAATCAAGGGGTTCGGGTCCTTACGCGAATCGTAGCTGAAGTCTTGGTCCCTTTACACGTCTGAATCAAGGTAGGTTACTGAAGTCTTGGTCCCTTTACACGTCTGAATCAAGGTAGGTTACTGAAGTCTTGGTCCCTTTACACGTCTGAATCAAGGTAGGTTACTGAAGTCTTGGTCCCTTTACAGTCTGAATCAAGGAGGTTACGATCTTGGTCCTTCGTGAATCAAGGTAGGTTACTGAAGTCTTGGTCCCTTTACACGTCTGAATCAAGGTAGGTTACTGAAGTCTTGGTCCCTTTACACGTCTGAATCAAGGGAGGTTACTGAAGTCTTGGTCCCTTTACACGTCTGAATCAAGGGAGGTTACTGAAGTCTTGGTCCCTTTACACGTCTGAATCAAGGGAGGTTACTGAAGTCTTGGTCCCTTTACACGTCTGAATAGGAGGTTACTGAAGTCTTGGTCCTTTACGTCTGAATCAAGGAGGTTACTGAAGTCTGGTCCTTTACGTCTGAATCAAGGAGGTTACTGAAGTCTTGGTCCCTTTACACGTCTGAATCAAGGAGGTTACTGAAGTCTTGGTCCCTTTACGTCTGAATCAAGGAGGTTACTGAAGTCTTGGTCCCTTTACACGTCTGAATCAAGGTAGGTTACTGAAGTCTTGGTCCTTTACACGTCTGAATCAAGGTAGGTTACTGAAGTCTTGGTCCCTTTACAGTCTGAATCAAGGAGGTTACTGAAGTCTTGGTCCCTTTACACGTCTGAATCAAGGAGGTTACTGAAGTCTTGGTCCCTTTAACGTCTGAATCAAGGAGGTTACTGAAGTCTTGGTCCCTTTACACGTCTGAATCAAGGAGGTTACTGAAGTCTTGGTCCTTTACACGTCTGAATCAAGGTAGGTTACTGAAGTCTTGGTCCTTTACACGTCTGAATCAAGGTAGGTTACTGAAGTCTTGGTCCCTTTACACGTCTGAATCAAGGAGGTTACTGAAGTCTTGGTCCTTTACAGTCTGAATCAAGGGAGGTTACTGAAGTCTTGGTCCCTTTACACGTCTGAATCAAGGAGTTACTGAAGTCTTGGTCCTTACGTCTGAATCAAGGAGGTTACTGAAGTCTTGGTCCCTTTACACGTCTGAATCAAGGAGGTTACTGAAGTCTTGGTCCCTTTACACGTCTGAATCAAGGAGGTTACTGAAGTCTTGGTCCCTTTAACGTCTGAATCAAGGGAGGTTACTGAAGTCTTGGTCCCTTTACACGTCTGAATCAAGGAGGTTACTGAAGTCTTGGTCCTTTACGTCTGAATCAAGGAGGTTACTGAAGTCTTGGTCCTTTACACGTCTGAATCAAGGTAGGTTACTGAAGTCTTGGTCCCTTTACACGTCTGAATCAAGGTAGGTTACTGAAGTCTTGGTCCCTTTACACGTCTGAATCAAGGTAGGTTACTGAAGTCTTGGTCCCTTTACACGTCTGAATCAAGGAGGTTACTGAAGTCTTGGTCCTTTACGTCTGAATCAAGGGAGGTTACTGAAGTCTTGGTCCCTTTACACGTCTGAATCAAGGGAGGTTACTGAAGTCTTGGTCCCTTTACACGTCTGAATCAAGGGAGGTTACTGAAGTCTTGGTCCCTTTACACGTCTGAATCAAGGTAGGTTACTGAAGTCTTGGTCCCTTTACACGTCTGAATCAAGGTAGGTTACTGAAGTCTTGGTCCCTTTACACGTCTGAATCAAGGTAGGTTACTGAAGTCTTGGTCCCTTTACACGTCTGAATCAAGGGAGGTTACTGAAGTCTTGGTCCCTTTACACGTCTGAATCAAGGAGGTTACTGAAGTCTTGGTCCTTTACACGTCTGAATCAAGGTAGGTTACTGAAGTCTTGGTCCCTTTACACGTCTGAATCAAGGGAGGTTACTGAAGTCTTGGTCCCTTTACACGTCTGAATCAAGGGAGGTTACTGAAGTCTTGGTCCCTTTACACGTCTGAATCAAGGGAGGTTACTGAAGTCTTGGTCCCTTTACGTCTGAATCAAGGGAGGTTACTGAAGTCTTGGTCCCTTTACACGTCTGAATCAAGGTAGGTTACTGAAGTCTTGGTCCCTTTACACGTCTGAATCAAGGGAGGTTACTGAAGTCTTGGTCCCATTACACATATGAATCAAGGGAGGTTACTGAAGTCTTGGTCAATAATGCATGAAGGGAGGGGTATTGAAAGGTGTTGGTGCCTTTACACTTATTAAGTTCTCTCTCTCAGCGTAGTCACAGCGCCGCCGCCGCTGCTTAACATCGACGGTATTTTGCACCGTCTACCAAAGCCTCTTCTTCTCGTGGTCAATAAACCTACTGGGAATCTGAGACAAAAACCGGCAAACTCCCGCCACTAAAACAGGGCAAACCTGGCAAATTCCCGGCAGTAAAACAGGGGAAAATGGCAAATTCCCGGCAGTAAAACAGGGGAAAATGGCAAATTCCCGGCAGTAAAACAGGGAAAAATGGCAAATTCCCGGCAGTAAAACAGGGAAAAACTGGCAAATTCCCGCCACTAAAACAGGGGAAAACTGGCTAATTCCCGCCACTAAAACAGGGGAAAACTGGCTAATTCCCGCCACTAAAACAGGGGAAAACTGGCAAATTCCCTGCAGTAAAACAGGGGAAAACTGGTAATTCCCTGCAGTAAGACAGGGGAAAACTCTTAAATTCCTTGCAGTAAAACAGGGGAAAACTGGCAAATTCCCGGCACTAAAACAGGGGAAAACTGGTAAATTCCTTGCAGTAAAAGATATAAGAGAGGTAAAATGGGCCTAAATGAATCAGTCTGTCTTTTTGTCTCTTCTGTGTGTGTGTGTGTGTGTTTGTTAGTGACTTATTCACAATGTGTAAACGTCACTTGCTCTCTCTGTATGCATATATTGTTGCAAATAACGATACATATCTGTGGGATGTGAGTGGTAAATTCTCCCCCGACCCGGCTCCTGTTCTTCAGGTTGCCGGTGTCGATATAGCACACCCTCTGGCCGTTGCTACTGAAATTGGTAATCATCTGGTCCGCATTTCTCAAGGGCTCCATCTATGCCCCTCATTCCTTTCTTCTAAGTCTGCCAGCGAGTTAAAGCCCGGGAAAACTGGCAAATTCCCGGAAGTAAAACAGGGGAAAACTGGTAATTCCCTGCAGTAAAACAGGGGAAAACTTAATTCCTTGCAGTAAAACAGGGGAAAACTGGCAAATTCCCGGCAGTAAAACAGGGGAAAACTGGTAATTACCTGCAGTAAAACAGGGGAAAACTGGTAAATTCCTTGCAGTAAAACAGGGGAAAATTGGTAAATTCCTTGCAGTAAAACAGGGGAAAATTGGTAATTTCACAGCAGTAAAAAGGGAAAATTGGTAAATTCTCAGCAGTAAAACAAGGGAAAACTGGTAAATTCCCTGCAGTAAAACGGGAAAACTGGTAAATTCCCTGCAGTAAAGCAGGGGAAAACTGGTAAATTCCCTGCAGTAAAGCAGGGAAAACTGGTAAATTCCTGCAGTAAAGCAGGGAAAACTGTAAATTCCCTGCAGTAAAGCAGGGGAAAACTGGTAAATTCCCTGCAGTAAAGCAGGGGAAAACTGGTAAATTCCCTGCAGTAAAGCAGGGGAAAACTGGTAAATTCCCTGCAGTAAAGCAGGGGAAAACTGGTAAATTCCCTGCAGTAAAGCAGGGGAAAACTGGTAAATTCCTTGCAGTAAAACAGGGGAAAATTTGTAAATTCCCAGCAGTAAAACAGGGGAAAATTTGTAAATTCCCAGCAGTAAAACAGGGGAAAATTTGTAAATTCCCAGCAGTAAAACAGGGGAAAACTGGTAAATTCCCAGCAGTAAAACAGGGGAAAATTGGTAAATTCCCAGCAGTAAAACAGGGGAAAACTGGTAAATTCCCAGCAGTAAAACAGGGGAAAACTGGTAAATTCCCAGCAGTAAAACAGGGGAAAACTGGTAAATTCCCTGCAGTAAACAGGGAAAACTGGTAAATTCCCAGCAGTAAAACAGGGGAAAACTGGTAAATTCCCTGCAGTAAAGCAGGGGAAAATTGGTAAATTCCCTGCAGTAAAGCAGGGGAAAACTGGTAAATTCCCTGCAGTAAAACAGGGGAAAACTGGTAAATTCCCAGCAGTAAAAGGAAAAATTTGCAAATTCCCAGTCCTAAAATATGAGAAAATTGGTAAATTCCCAGTCATACAACAGAAAAAACTTTGAATTCCTAGCATTAAACCAAGAAAAACAAATTCCCAGCACTAAAACAGGAAAATAGGCAAATTCCCAGTCGTAAAACTGGGGAGGGGGAGGTGGACTGGTAAATTCCCAGCAGTAAAAGATGAAAACCTGGGAAATTCCCAGTCCTAAAAAGAAGGGGGGGGGGAAGGACTGGTAAATTCCCAGCAGTAAAACAAGTCTCTGGAATCGATTCCAGAATAGAGCCCGGCAGGCCGGTAATCCCCAGGATCTAGACCCAGAGTCATGCAAATGTACCGCCTCCCCCAGAGTCAACTCCAGCTGTAAACTGCCTCCCCCAGAGTCAACTCCAGCTGTAAACTGCCTCCCCCAGAGTCAACTCCAGCTGTAAACTGCCTCCCCCAGAGTCAACTCCAGCTGCAAACTGCCTCCCCCAGAGTCAACTCCAGCTGTAAACTGCCTCCCCCCAGAGTCAACTCCAGCTGTAAACTGCCTCCCCCAGAGTCAACTCCAGCTGTAAACTGCCTCCCCCAGAGTCAACTCCAGCTGTAAACTGCCTCCCCCAGAGTCAACTCCAGCTGTAAACTGCCTCCCCCAGAGTCAACTCCAGCTGTAAACTGCCTCCCCCAGAGTCAACTCCAGCTGTAAACTGCCTCCCCCAGAGTCAACTCCAGCTGTAAACTGCCTCCCCCAGAGTCAACTCCAGCTGTAAACTGCCTTCCCCAGAGTCAACTCCAGCTGTAAACCGCCTCGTTAAAACCTATTTTTCTTGAAGTATTGTAGAGAATTTTAAGTAGAGTGTAACCGAGAAAAGAAAAGCATTGAAAACTCGCCTTATCTCATATTTAGCCTCAAATAAGCAAATTACAAACACTACACGTCTGGCAACGAGACGGCGGAGGGGTCACCAGGAAACGTTTGAAATTTGCACAATTACTGATGTGTGTACCTGGCGGGAGGGGGCTGAAAACTGCGTTTTAATAAAACAAATTCACACACCACGCGTAATACCCGTGTATATTTGAACGTTGCCTGGTGGTACCTAGATACCGCGCTGCCAGAAGTGTTCCGCTTTACTTTTAATTTGCTTACTTGTGGTTAAATGCAAGCTTTGATAGGTTTATTTAAGAAAATATTTGCTTTCATTGCTGGGAAAGTTCAGACTCCCTGCTGGGACTCTCTTAAGAAAAACAAGAGTGCTTTAAAATATGGTTCCCAGATCATAGACCACCTGGTCTGGGACCGTGCCGCGGGGGAGGCATCATATAACCACCTGGTCTGAGACCGTGCCGCGGGGGAGGCATCATAAAGACCACCTGGTCTGGGACCGTGCCGCGGGGGAGGCATCATAAAGACCACCTGGTCTGGGACCGTGCCGCGAGGGAGGCATCATAAAGACCACCTGGTCTGGGACCGTGCCGCGAGGGAGGCATCATAAAGACCACCTGGTCTGGGACCGTGCCGCGGGGGAGGCATCATAAAGACCACCTGGTCTGGGACCGTGCCGCGAGGGAGGCATCATAAAGACCACCTGGTCTGGGACCGTGCCGCGAGGGAGGCATCATAAAGACCACCTGGTCTGAGACCGTGCCGCGGGAGGCATCATAAAGACCACTTGGTCTGGGACCGTGCCGCGGGGAAGGCATCATAAAGACCACCTGGTCTGGGACCGTGCCGCGGGGAGGCATCATAAAGACCACCTTGTCTGGGACCGTGCCGCGAGGGAGGCATCATAAAGACCACCTGGTCTGAGACCGTGCCGCGGGGGAGGCATCATAAAGACCACCTGGTCTGAGACCGTGCCGCGGGGGAGGCATCATAAAGACCACCTGGTCTGGGACCGTGCCGCGGGGGAGGCATCATAAAGACCACCTGGTGAGACCGAGCCGCGAGGGAGGCATCATAAAGACCACCTGGTCTGGGACCGTGCCGCGAGGGAGGCATCATAAAGACCACCTGGTCCGGGACCGTGCCGCGGGGGAGGCATCATAAAGACCACCTGGTGAGACCGAGCCGCGAGGGAGGCATCATAAAGACCACCTGGTCTGGGACCGTGCCGCGGGGTAGGCATCATAAAGACCACCTGGTCTGGGACCGTGCCGCGGGGGAGGCATCATAAAGACCACCTGGTGTGAGACCGTGCCGCGGGGGAGGCATCATAAAGACCACCTGGTCTGGGACCGTGCCGCGGGGGAGGCATCATAAAGACCACCTGGTCTGGGACCGTGCCGCGGGGAAGGCATCATAAAGACCACCTGGTCTGGGACCGTGCCGCGGGGGAGGCATCATAAAGACCACCTGGTCTGGGACCGTGCCGCGGGGAAGGCATCATAAAGACCACCTGGTCTGGGACCGTGCCGGGGGGGGAGGCATCATAAAGACCACCTGGTCTGGGACCGTGCCGCGGGGAGGCATCATAAAGACCACCTGGTCTGGGACCGTGCCGCGGGGAGGCATCATAAAGACCACCTGGTCTGGGACCGTGCCGCGGGAAGGCATCATAAAGACCACCTGGTCTGGGACCGTGCCGGGGGGGGAGGCATCATAAAGACCACCTGGTCTGGGACCGTGCCGCGGGGGAGGCATCATAAAGACCACCTGGTCTGGGACCATGCCGCGGGGGAGGCATCATAAAGACCACCTGGTCTGGGACCGTGCCGCGGGGGAGACATCATAAAGACCACCTGGTCTGGGACCGTGCCGCGGGGAAGGCATCATAAAGACCACCTGGTCTGGGTGGTTATAACGTCATTCCTGTTAGATAGTATACCCTGCCCTCTATACTCGCTCCCTTCATTCCCGTTCATTTGCACTTATAGAACATATGAATAGAGGAACACTGCAGAAGGCCTACTGGACCATACTAGTAGCTACTTTTCAGAGTGTGTGGGGGAAAGGAACGGCAGGGTAGGGAGCTGGAAAACAGTGTCACAGTGCCGCCCGTCACTCCCTGGGACTCTTGCGTGCAGATTTATCAAGCAAGACAGGCCCTAGCAGGGGCAGGCAAGGTAATGTCTAGCAGAGGCAAGATCAGCAGAGGCAGGGTGTGCGGGCGGGCATGTGGGTGACCATGGCTGGCGGCCAAGAGAGGTTAAGGTGTGTAGGTTGGCCAGGTGACGTGTCTGTACCACTTTCTCCTTCACTCCTCACACCCCTCCCTTCCAACACTCCCCAAAACACACACACACACACACACACACACAGAGGCAGGATCCATACATCGCTTTAAGAGGTACGACAAAGCTCTTGGAGCAAGAAGAAAGTGGACCTAGTAGCAATCAGCAAAAAAGCTGGAGCCAGGAGCAGTAAATCGACCCCTGCAACCACAAGATACTGTATGCGGATGTGCCAAGCCCATATTGAAGTCTGCAGCACCAGTATGAAACCCACACCTGATTAAGTATATGAAGAAGCCGAAAAAAACGCAAAAGTTTGCAATTAGACTGGTTCGTACGTTGGACTACGTGCAGCCAGCAGTAACAGCCTCGTTGATCAGGCCCTGATCCACCGGGAGGCCTGGTCATAGACCAGGCCGCGGGGACGTCGATCCCCGGAATGCCCTCCAGGTAGACTCCAGGTAGTCCCTTAGCTAAGGGGGTAGGTGCCATGAGATATTAAGGGGGCTAAACCAGGAAAGAACTAGGGAGGGTATGATAACGTACACAACAGAGGAATTGATAGGATGGACAGGGAGAAATTGCTCAAGAGTGGAAATGGGTATACGAGGGCACAGCTGGAAGTTCAAAGCACAGGAATCTCAGGGATGTTAGGAAGCATTTCCTTAGCCTCAGAGTACTCAGGAAGTAGAAAGACTTGGACAGTGAAATGGTAAAGGCAGGATCTATACATAGCTTTAAGACGTACAATAAGGCTCTCGAAGCCAGGAGTGGACACAGCGGCCAGCGATGAGGCTAGGCCTGGAGGCTCAACTCCAGCAACTACATATAGGTGAGTACAAACCCGTGAGCTGTAAACCAGTAAACCCTAGGAAGCAGTCAAAAAGATTGAGGAAATGCACTAACAACTCAGCTACTAGATACAACAAAAGCAATGTGACTACATGTCTTCTAGGATACAGCTAGTTTTATCATTACATCTACCCACCTTACAAATCACATATCTGACATAAGAACAAATCCCCCAAAATTCAGAACAGAAAACATGCCTACACATCCAGCAACTATAGACCTGATTCATGGAACTATATCTATACAGAAATGTAATATACCACCAGCACGAGTATTCATTATTTTGAGAAAGCCCTTTGATATAGGTGAAATCCCAGAGGCCTCAAATGTGCAGCCAAAGCACCTCTACTCAAAGGAAGCAGTAGAACATTGGCCAAAAAAAAAAAAATACAAATCATTAGCACTAACTTCAGACACACAGTGAGTATCCACATGTCAAATGTCTAATATTATGCAACATAATCTACATAATCCAAAGCAGAATGGATTAGAGGAGGAAGACCACACTTGTCCCAATCATTAGCTCATGATCAACTTGCGGAAGCTCTGGAAGGAAACCAAAACACAGATCTGATATACACGGCCTTCTTATTTAACAAACGCGACCATGGAGTGATGGCCCATAAAACGTCAATAGGTATAACAGGAAAAAGGGATATTAAATTTTCAAGAGTCGTAGTAAACAAAAGGAAATGTAACCTTAGCAAAATAAAATGTTCAGCATACCAAAGAACTGTCCTGGTGCCTTTACTGTTACTTATCACAGAAGACAGATAAAAACAATAGCCACAGCTTCGATTAATTCCGACAATACTAAAATTAGTATGAAAGTCGCCGTGGTAGAAGACACACATCAATAAAGAATTCCAGTTGGCAGAAAAAAAATATATGCTATTCAATGGTAACAAATTCAAACTCCTCAGATAAGTAAAAACTGAAATGCTGACAAAAGCAGTGGATTCTAACCAGGAGGACCATCTTAAAGTAACACTGAGAGCAAAATAAGCCAAGAGAAACAAAGTCCAGAAAAATGACAGGTTGAATAACGAGACTTTTAAAAAAAAACAGAAACGATGCCAGCAGTGGCACCGTTCAATCACTTGTGTTTTCTAGGCCACAATAATGTTAGCAAAAACACAGGAGCTGGGAAAAATATTGAGGTTGTTTACTGCCCTCATAATCAATATAAATTATTGGGAACACCTCAAAATTACTTGGAATATACTCTTTAGAGTAAAGATGCCTGTTAATATATAGGCACATGCAAAACAACCACGGGGGGAGTTGAATGATAGCTACAGGACGTTTGTGTTGCAATCAGCCCATCTTCAAGAGGTTGCAATAT
>WNWK01001119.1:0-47500 GCA_009830355.1 Cherax destructor | reverse complement strand
TTGGCTCACACCACCCCATCTCCCTGCCTCACTACCTTCCCTTCATTCATGTTTGGCTCACACCACCCCATCTCCCTGCCTCACTACCTTCCCTTCATTCATCTTGCAAGGAAACTATCGCAAAACAAACTAAACTAGAAAGATTACTCAACTATTTAACCAACTTCCGCCGAAATTATATTGATCTTTATTCTGGAAATTGGACCCACCCCTCACTGCCCATCATTCCCCAAATGCTTCCCCCATGAAACACAATATTCAACAGTTTTACTGCAACACGAACAAGTTAACTCTGATCCCTAAAATAGGGATTCAAGTAAACTGTGTATATATAGATTTGTACAGTCTGTCGCAAAACTATTAGTTCGATCCAGCTGGGTGAAAAAAAGGTGGACGGTGATTGGCAAATGAGTTGCATGTTTGGTAAATTTGCTGTCTGCCTAAATGAGATAGCTTCAAGTTGATTAAAATACCAGAGCTGCGTACTATATGAAGGAGTGTTGCACACTATGAGTGTTGCACACTACATGAAGGAGAGTGTTGCACACTACATGAAGGAGAGTGTTGCACACTACATGAAGGAGAGTGTTGCACACTACATGAAGGAGAGTGTTGCACACTACATGAAGGAGAGTGTTGCACACTACATGAAGGAGAGTGTTGCACACATGGAGTGTGCACTACATGAAGGAGAGTGTTGCACACTACATGAAGGAGAGTGTTGCACACTACATGAAGGAGAGTGTTGCACACTACATGAAGGAGAGTGTTGCACACTACATGAAGGAGAGTGTTGCACACTACATGAAGGAGAGTGTTGCACACTATATGAAGGAGAGTGTTACACACTATATGAAGAAGTGTTGCACACTACATGAAGTAGTGTTGCACACTACATGAAGGAGAGTGTTGCACACTACATGAAGGAGAGTGTTGCACACTACATGAAGGAGAGTGTTGCACACTACATGAAGGAGAGTGTTGCACACTACATGAAGGAGAGTGTTGCACACTATATGAAGGAGAGTGTTGCACACTAATGAAGGATGTTGCACACTATAGAAGAGAGTGTTGCACACTAATGAAGGAGAGTGTTGCACACTACATGAAGGAGTGTTGCACACTAATGAAGGAGAGTGTTGCACACTATATGAAGGAGAGTGTTGCACACTATATGAAGGAGAGTGTTGCACACTACATGAAGAGTTTATGAAGTGTTGCACACTAATGAAGGAGAGTGTTGCACACTATATGAAGGAGAGTGTTGCACACTATATGAAGGAGAGTGTTGCACACTATTCATGAAGGAGAGTGTTGCACACTATATGAAGGAGAGTGTTGCACACTATATGAAGGAGAGTGTTGCACACTAATGAAGGAGAGTGTTGCACACTATATGAAGGAGAGTGTTGCACACTATATGAAGGAGAGTGTTGCACACTATATGAAGGAGAGTGTTGCACACTATATGAAGGGAGAGTGTTGCACACTATATGAAGGAGAGTGTTGCACACTATATGAAGGAGAGTGTTGCACATATATGAAGGAGAGTGTTGCACACTATATGAAGGAGAGTGTTGCACACTATATGAAGGAGAGTGTTGCACACTATATGAAGGAGAGTGTTGCACACTATATGAAGGAGTGTTGCACACTATATGAAGGAGAGTGTTGCACACTATATGAAGGAGAGTGTTGCACACTATATGAAGGAGAGTGTTGCACACTATATGAAGGAGAGTGTTGCACACTATATGAAGGAGAGTGTTGCACACTATATGAAGGAGAGTGTTGCACACTATATGAAGGAGAGTGTTGCACACTATATGAAGGAGAGTGTTGCACACTATATGAAGGCACTATGAGAGTGTTGCACACTATATGAAGGAGAGTGTTGCACACTATATGAAGGAGAGTGTTGCACACTATATGAAGAGAGTGTTGCACACTATATGAAGGAGAGTGTTGCACACTATATGAAGGAGTGTTGCACACTATGAAGGAGTGTTGCACACTATATGAAGGAGGTTGCACATATATGAAGGAGTGTTGCACACTATATGAAGGAGAGTGTTGCACACTATATGAAGGAGAGTGTTGCACACTATATGAAGGAGATGTTGCACATATATGAAGGAGTGTTGCACTATATGAAGGAGAGTGTTGCACACTATATGAAGGGAGTGTTGCACACTATATGAAGGAGTGTTGCACACTATATGAAGGAGAGTGTTGCACACTATATGAAGGAGTGTTGCACACTATATGAAGGAGAGTGTTGCACACTATATGAAGGAGAGTGTTGCACACTATATGAAGGAGAGTGTTGCACACTATATGAAGGAGAGTGTTGCACACTATATGAAGGAGAGTGTTGCACACTATATGAAGGAGAGTGTTGCACACTATATGAAGGAGAGTGTTGCACACTATATGAAGGAGAGTGTTGCACACTATATGAAGGAGAGTGTTGCACACTATATGAAGGAGAGTGTTGCACACTATATGAAGGAGAGTGTTGCACACTATATGAAGGAGAGTGTTGCACACTATATGAAGGAGAGTGTTGCACACTATATGAAGGAGTGTTGCACACTATATGAAGGAGTGTTGCACACTATATGAAGGAGAGTGTTGCACACTATATGAAGGAGAGTGTTGCACACTATATGAAGGAGTGTTGCACACTATATGAAGGAGAGTGTTGCACACTATATGAAGGAGTGTTGCACACTATAATGAAGGAAGTGTTGCACACTATATGAAGGAGTGTTGCACACTATATGAAGGAGTGTTGCACACTATATGAAGGAGTGTTGCACACTATATGAAGGAGTGTTGCACACTATATGAAGGAGTGTTGCACACTATATGAAGGAGTGTTGCACACTATATGAAGGAGTGTTGCACACTATATGAAGGAGTGTTGCACACTATATGAAGGAGCGTGTTGCACACTATATGAAGGAGTGTGTTGCACACTATATGAAGGAGTGTGTTGCACACTATATGAAGGAGCGTGTTGCACACTATATGAAGGAGTGTGTTGCACACTATATGAAGGAGAGTGTTGCACTATGAAGTTACTATGAAGGAGAGTGTTGCACACTATATGAAGGAGAGTGTTGCACACTATATGAAGGAGAGTGTTGCACACTATATGAAGGAGAGTGTTGCACACTATATGAAGGAGAGTGTTGCGTACTATGTAAAGGACAGTTTGATCCTGACTGGTACACTAGGTGCTAGGTAAAGGTCAAAGCTTGATGGTGGCTGGTACACTAGCTGTACACTAGGTGCTAGGTGAAGACCAAAGCTTGATGCTGGCTGGTACACTAGCTGTACACTAGGTGCTAGGTGAAGACCAAAGCTTGATGCTGGCTGGTACACTAGCTGTACACTAGGTGCTAGGTGAAGACCAAAGCTTGATGCTGGCTGGTACACTAGCTGTACACTAGGTGCTAGGTGAAGGTCAGAGCTTGATGCTGGCTGGTACACTAGCTGTACACTAGGTGCTAGGTGAAGGTCAGAGCTTGATGCTGGCTGGTACACTAGCTGTACACTAGGTTACGATCCTTGTGTTGTAATGTGTGAACACACGATGGCCAAGACTCTTCAAACTGCAGCCACAGAACATAAATATTGCCGGAACAAATGCAGAGGTTTTCAAGGGGAAACTGGACTACTACCTACAACAGTCCTGCCTCTCGTTTAGGGCAGGAGAAATATCATAGCTGAAATAGATACGTAGATCGTTTACGCTCGAATAGAGCCAATAAAGCATTTAAATTACTGGGAACGCCCTAAAGTCTTAAATATGTACTCACTGGAGCGGGGAGAGAGAGATACATGATAATATATAGCTGTTAAGTACTCGAGGGCCTGGTCCCAAATCTGCACACTGCCATAACAACATACTGGAGTGAGAGATGTGGGAGGAAGTGCAAAATAAACCCAGTGAAAAGCAGGGGTGCAGTGGGCACAATAAGGGAACACTGTATCAACATTCGTGGCCCCCAGACTATTCAACATCTTGCCAGAAGATATCAGAAACACTGCTGGGACAAATGTAGAAGTATTCAAGAGGGAACTGGACAACCATCTTCACCAGGTGCCAGATCAACCAGGCTGTGATGGATATGTGGGCCAGCGAGCCTCCAGCAGCAACAGCCTGGTTCACCAGGCTAGCACCAGACGAACCTGACCCATGGCCGGGAATCGGGAGTATAAAATCTCTCGAAACTCATCAAATTTATTGGCAGGTTGTGTTGGCTATGCAAGCCTGCGGCCCGCTAGCCGAAAAAACCTGGATGACCAGGCAAGTCAACAAGAAAGCATGGGCTCAGGTCGCGAGGTCTGGAAAAAGCACTGGAAACCGCACGACACTGTCATAGGTAACGGGATCACTGAATTAATGTCAACACCGAGAAGTGATTAAGCAGCACCTAGACATCTTCGTTATGAACACGTGTCACCAATCAGTGGCTTTTTCGATTCAGTACAGATTATTTAATGGAGGAAGTGAAAGATGAGGTAATTAAACCCACTGGTCTCGATAAAAGGCTAACATGATTTTGATCACATACGTGCTTAACCTTGGCACTTTAAATGCGAGACAGGGTTCAGACATTCACCCCTGACTAATAACACTAAAGCTAACGGGACAAGTACAGTGCAATTCCTCCGTCCCGGTGCACCCTCACCTTCGTGTGTTAGTGTGACTTGTAAATGGTACAAGTCGGACTGAAGCGTCATGAGCTTCTCTCCCCCTCCTATGTGCGGGTTGTGTAATATATACACGGGGAAACGCTAAACCGATAGGGGTCATCCAGAGCATAAGCAATGGATGGGAAGGCGGCTTGAATTAAGAGCCTTTCTCCAGCATCAAGACACCTCTCGCCCCTTTAATAACCTTGCTTGACAATAAACCTCACACAACCCATTATTACTATTACATTCTAAGGCACGGTGATACACAAGACAAACAGCAGACATATTTATAGATTTATTGATGGTTCCGGGAATCATAGTCGCCGCTGTTCGATCTTACACTACACTTCTTTTATTAAAAAAAAATACAGGCAGAACTACTAAGAAATAAAGATAGTATAACATATAGTCACCGTAAATTGAAGGTTCTAAGACCTCGCTGCCAACTTACAAAATTATTTGACAAGAAGAAAAGCAATCTTGCCAGAGTGCCAAATATTTAACAGGCTTCAGTGTCACACTAACATGACAGAAGAATAGCACCTTCCTAGATGGTTGCCGTCTATCAACCTACTCCCTGTTTCACACTTGCATGACAGGCAGGTAGGACCTCCCTGTATAACTACTATCTACGAACTTACTATGTTTCACACTTAACAGAAGGCACTCACCTATTTGTGGTTGTAGGGGTCGAGTCTCTGGTTCTGGTAGCACCTCCCAGGATGGTTGCTGTCTACCAACCTACTACATATGCTCCACTCTTATACAACAAACGTAGGACCCTGCTATGCATGTTTTACACTGACATGACAGGAGGTAGCCCCTCCCAGAAGGCTTGCTGTCTACTAACCTCTGTTTTATGTAACAGGAAGGTAATACCTCCTAGGATAGTTGCTGTCAAGCAGCTTACTAAATCTTAAACATATTTTCCCTTCGCCTTTATCACGATAAAAACAAAGTACCGACTGGAAATACGCACAGCTAAGCGGGGGATACACACAATAAATAAAAAAAAAACACTGTTAAGCTATGGGATACCAATACCATCAGGAAACGTGACCTTACCTTGAATGTACCTGAAATTATTTCCGGTGATCACCGCCCGGCCCCACCAGGTCTCCTGATTGCAGGATGACAGGCACAACAAATCATTATAAATAACATTCCTCTGACTACAGCTTCATGGTCATGGTTCCACAAACCTTTAGTCGGAGCAACTGGGTATCTATCGTGAAACACTTGTGTATCTTTGTCGTAGAAACGTTTCGCCAACCAGTAGCTTCCTCAGTCCAAATACATAGGTTGAAAATGAGGATGAGTTTGAGGTAATCAGTCCCTCAGCCTGGAGTCGATGTGATCAGTGCATCAGTGTTGACAAGAGTACAGTATATGCGTCCAGAAGGGACTTGTGTACTGCACACAGGTGAGGTGAAGCAGTCGTAGGTGGTGTCACCATGGAAAAATGCACAGGCAAGCCTAGAATTTCCTGTATCAAGATCCCAAGATGTTGCTATGAATCGTAGATAAATGGTTCAGAGAACCGACAAGTTGATGAGGCACTTGTGCAACACTAAAGTTACCCAATGTTGCACAAGTGTCTCAGTCATCACCTTGTCGCTTCTCTCAACTATTTATCTAAAAGGTTTCATTTACATCTACTTGATACTTTGATCAGCCAATAGTGGTGCTAGCTACTCACAGTCCAACAAACCCCACAGCCTGGCTGATCAGCAAAGATTTAGAAGATCTTGCCAAGTTTCCTCTTGAAGGAATATACCATTACATCTGAAGTCTTGGACTCTTACTACCCTGTCCATTTGTTTTTTTGCACTTGCTTTTTACTACGGGTATTTTACACCGTCCACCGAGCCTCCCACTCTAGTAAGGATTTATTTTAGTATGCAGATTTGGAACCGGTTTCTTAGTATCGTCCAAGTACAAACTGTTTATAGATTTTGCTTGCGTTCCTGGGAGTACAGTTTGAGGAATTTGAGGATATATTTTGCACAGTTTACAGTGCCCACAGCTCTTGTAAACAGTTATCTTCAGTGTGCAGATTAGGAATTATTCCCTCGAGTACTGCTTCAGGGCAAAATTATAAAATATATTTCTCTCCTGCATACCATGTCTTAAGAGATTTTAGGAGTTTCCAATAGTTTAGGTTTTAGAATGGATAGCCTTAGTTTTTTTCGAGTTTTATCAAAACTTAACATATCTCTAAAGCTAAAAAAGCACAATAGAAGCTTACCCTGCCCTCGTCTTTACTTTAGTCTTAATTGGGCCGTTTAGGCCAGTGCCTTTAATAGCATTATAATTCTAAGTATCTAGGATATACACTGTACCAAAACCAATAAACATGTGGAAGATTAGGCAAAATATATACACAACTATTATAAATTGATATACTGTATGATTCCTGCAACCCCATTTCCTTCACACACGAAACTGTAGCTCGGATAAACCAAAGGGACCTGGGTTCGATGTCATGGCGGACTGAGACATACGAGAAAAGGCTCCACGAAGCCGCTTCTCATATTCGCCTCGCAGAAAATAGATATCTGGATGTCGTTCAACTATTGGGGGTGATATCCCGTGAGACAATAACAAACCTAAGAAAAGTGCTAGGCTTTGAAATGAGCTAAAGATAGAATAGCAGCTGTTATCCTAGAAATTCATCGTCTAGAGTGGGAGGCTAAGACTCACTGGCTGGATAGCTGCTAGTCCCCCCCCCCGTCCCCACATTCCTTTCACATACACAGGCCAAGAAGATATTGGAAGGCCGGGACGTAACAAAAGCCAGGGTGGCGGACAATATGTTCACGTGGGTACTGAAACAAGACAACCATGGAGTCTACGGTGGACATGTCTACTTGTAGACTACCTGTAGTCTATTCTCAGGATCACTGGCTGCCCCCGGCCAGGTCCCAGACCAGGCCGGACTCCGGGAGTAGAAAGACTCTCGAAACTCATCAAAGGTATATATAAAGGTAAAGGATAAAGATGCAACACTATAACTGGAAATGACTTTCATTAATTGGGAAGCTCTAAACCCCGAGGGCAATACAGCACTTGAGGAATGGGAGGTAATCAGATTTTATACAAGGAGAGGGTAGCTTCCTTTCCTTGATCGGATCAAGATCCCTTCACCAGCATCAAGGCAATCCCTCTTAATTGGGAAAGATGACTTATGTAGTGCCAATATTTAAGAAACGAAATGCAGGGAAAACTCAATAAATGTAAAGGGACCAAGACTTTTCAGCATCCTCTATTCATACATATGGGAGATTACCAACAGACCTCTGGCTGTCTTTAAGAGAGAACTGAAGAAGTTCATCATGTTACTCCCTGATTAGCCAGGCTGTGGTGCTGCCGATAAACTTCGTGCAGCTAGCACCAACAACCTGGTAGACTCCAGGCAGACAGGAGACGCTGTCTTCCAACTTCCAAGTACTACTTAAGCAATAGGCTCACTGAACCCCGCTCATCCCTGGGCTATAACTGACCAGGCAGTCAACCTGGTCCCCTGACCGGGCTACGAGGGTACAACCCTAGATCCAGGTCACAGGCATGTTACAGCTATCATTGACTTGCATCCTGTTGAAAACAGTGGAGATTGTGAGGAATGCGGTGGAGCAAATGGAGAGGAGTTTTATCACTGAAAACCAACACGAATTCTGGCTGGCTGGGCTGTGAACTACAGTCTTCTAGCGACAAAATTATTGATCAGCTCATAAAATTGACGATGACTCCAGAAGTCGACTACATGTACAGTAAATATCGTCTTGCAAAACTGCTGGAGTTCTACATTATAATTATTGTTGTTGAACACTGCCAATATCAATGGACGAGATCAAAAGAACCCCGGAGGAATACAGACTGAAAAACTTACAACATCGACTTAAAGAATCTGGGAGTGAATATTCCACTGAGCACTTCTCCAGGTAAACCCAGGAGCACATCAACTGTATAATTTAGGTTGCACATGCGAAGCTGGCGAATTTCAGGAAGCTCAATAAAGAAGCCTTCAAAACTGTGCACATTATATGCCAGGTCCATCTTAAAATATGCAACACCTGGCTGGAGTCCCTCCCGCTGCGATATCATTCGCAAGAATGAAAAACAACACAGGTTTACAACCAGACTAATTTCAGAGCTGAGGAAGAATAAAAAAGCGTAATACCGTGACTGGAACAACACACAAATAAACCCACACACAGAAGAAAAACTAGTGTGACTAGTTAATGGTCACAAGTCGGACAGAAACGAGGTTGTTTCTTTCTTGGTTGAGGTTATTTCTGTTGCGCTGAGGACACTATTATTACATACTTGGGGGAGCATTAAACCCATAGGGGTCATACAAAGCCTCGGGGAATGGAAGGCATTCAGGCTTGAATAAAGGAATTGGAGCATTGGTCCGATTCCTTAGATCAAGAGTCCCTCACCAACATCAAGGAACCTTCTTTGAAAAGCTAAATCTGAGGAGACTGACATAATCCAGTGAGACATAATTATGACATAGAAGATACCCAGAGAAGTTGATAGGGAAGACAGAATAACAAGTGTGGACCAGAAACAATTGACATAAAAACTAAAAATAATATTAAGAGTTAATTTAGCAGGTAGGGTAGAAAGTGTTTGACAGAGTAGAAGGTTGAATGAACTGATGAGCAAGTGGTGGAGGTAAAAACTGTACAAGTTGTTATTTCGGTGGGAAGAGTTTAAAGAGGCGGAGCTACGAACCAAGGCTTGATCCTGACAAACACTAACACTTACACCATCATTCAGAGGGGGGGGGGTGAGGAACCTCAGGTACACCAGAGATGTGTTGACGAGCTTCAGGTAAAATTGATTACCTTTCATGGGAATGGGAGGCAATTAGGTTCGATCTAAGGAAGGGAAGGGAAGGTTCAGTTCCTAGAATCATCGCCATCTAGGACCCTTCCCTGAGGGGCTTCAGGTTGAAAAAAAAAAAACAGAAAAGTATTTGCTAGGTAGACTGTGCTTGTATCCGGCTAGGTAACACGGGAAATGCCTGACTCCAGTCCACACACACGTACGTTTTCTCTCTACCTCCCTCTTATATACCATTCACTGAACGGGTGTGGTTTGAACCCATGGGAGGCAGGTCCCAACACTAGTAGTCCAGTGTGCTATCCACTGTACCATGCTGGCCTAATAAGTCATCTAATAAGGTATACTTTTTTATACACCATAGGATAGTATGGGTCCCACTCCCCACATTCTAAGTTTTTTACCGACTAATCCCACACCAGCATGGTTGTAGCGTACTCTAGCTCAAGTCCCCTTGTCTCTTTCTAATCTATTTAAACAAAATTAGAGGTAGACGGTAATTAGTCCTCAGCAGACAGCCTCCATATAAACGAGAATATTTTGCTGTCAACATTTCCATGTGTGTATACATACACTTTCACTCACCCACCTATTCACTCACTCACTCACTCACAATCACTCACTCACTCACAATCACTCACTCACTCACAATCACTCACTCACAATCACTCACTCACTCACAATCACTCACTCACAATCACTCACTCACAATCACTCACTCACAATCACTCACTCACAATCACTCTCACAATCACTCACTCACAATCACTCACTCACAATCACTCACTCACAATCACTCACTCACAATCACTCACTCACAATCACTCACTCAAAAGTTATCAGTATAGTGAGGGAGAGCGTAAAGAACGGTAATTCCTTTAGGTTAAGCTATGATAACAAGCGGAAGTCCATTGATCAAGTCTTGAAAACTCCACCTGTAAGTTACCCAAGACCTAAATTATTTAATCTGACCCTAAAAATCTCAGCCACAAATTATATTCCCGGGAAGCGGTAAACTCGTAGGGGGCATCTGGGGAAGTACTTCACCCCATCATCTAAGGAACTTTGAGAACTTCAAAAAAAGATACGTGAAAACATACAAATAACTTTTAATATACATTTCTTATCATATCGGTCATTTCCCAACAAGGCAAAGTGACCCAAAGAAGGTAACACATTCACCATTGCTCATTCAACAGCTGTCTTACCTAAAGTGCGCGAACATAAAAATTCGAATGACACTCTGAACTGCAAAACCAAAATCCATTAATATTATTATTATTGGTAGTAGTAGTAATATATATATTAATGAGGAAGGGCTAAACCCGTTAGAGGCATACAGCGCTTGAGTCATGGGCGTCAATTGTTAGATCTAAGTGAATGTTGCAAGCAGTGTAAGAAACAGTCATACGTGCATGAAACTCCATTTCCTACTGGAAGTATTTAAGTGTTGGGTAAACGGCATCCTTGCATCTTATGTTCATTAAAAGTCATAAAACCAAGGTAATTAAAGCTTATTTAATCCTAAGCTTTGGTATTAAAAATCTCAGATACCGTAACGTCCAATTATCATTGTGGGGGAGCGCTAAACCTGTAGGGATTATATAGCGCCTGTGGGGGGGAAAGGATGGAAGGTATTCAGGCTCAATTCGGGGTAACTGGAGCACAGATCCAGTTCTCAAGAGGAGTCCCTCACCAGCGTCAAGGAACCTCCCTGTAGGGGCCGTAACGTCCAAGAACTGGTTGTTTTGCCAAATTAATGTAAATAACTTGAAGAGTGAGCACCAATCATTAAACTATGATGAACATTAAACAACATTCACTGAACGAGCTTCAACATTCACCCCAGTTCATTCTGCGAGCTGGATCATCCAACACCCTTCATTCAACGACTTTGAATATTTATTTAACGGCCTTGAACATTCAGTACCATTCGTTCAACGAGGTTGTACATTCGCCACCATTCATTTAACGAGTTCGATGGGGATGAACGGTATGGGAATGGGAGGAGAGGAGAGGGGATTGCTGGGTCGGTAGTGTCATTTTTTTTTTCAATAGGTGGGAGATGGTATTAGGTAAGGAAGATTTATTAGGTGACGAAGGTTTTAAGGTAGGAAGGATTACTGGGACGGGTGGGTTATTTGAATGGGTGGATTATTTGAATGATTAGGGGTTTAAATGGGTGGGAGTTACTGGAATGGGTGGGATATACTGATTGGCTCCAGGGACTATGGAAATGAATGGGAGAGCTATTGAAATGAATGGGAGCGCTACTGAAATGAATGGGAGCGGTACTGAAATGAATTTGAGCGGTACTGAAATGAATGGGAGCGGTACTGAAATAAATGGGAGCGGTACTTAAACGAGTGGGAGGGCTACTGGAATGGCTGGGAGCTACTGGAATGGGTGGTGGGGCTACTGAATGAGTGGGGGTTGGTGTTTAAATGTAGTAGGGAAGAGAGGACTCGTGAAACGGGGCCCTGGAACTACAAGACCAGGTACACCGGACGTACCTTCTCACCTCACGTGCAAGGTGAAGAACCCGGCTTTATTCTGTATGGAAATAATCCCAAGACGAAGCTGATGAATAAGGCAAATGAGCGACACCTGTATAACCTCACTGAGGAGAAGATGCAAGTTATTTAGGTGATGCACATGTCTTATTCATCACCTTACCGGTACTGTGTACCATTAATGTAATGGAGAGACAACGCTGTGAACAGTCCGGTTTAAATAAGGTACAACTATGGTAGTGAGGGCATTTAGCGACCTAGCGAGACACTGACGAACAGTACCATTAAAACTAAATATAACCATGACAGCGAAGGAATTTAGTGACCTTAACACAGCCCCTATACTCACGCTTTTCTAACCTTATACTTCAGCCTCTATCTTTTTTTTCGGTACCATTCTAGGCTCTCTCCATTCCTTACTTAATCCTCCTCTTCTTTCCTGTTCTCTCTCTTCCCCAGCTTCTCTATCTTTCACTCCTCTCTTCCTCCACCTCTCTCTCACACACACACACACACACACACACACACACACACACACACACACACACACACACACACACACACGGTAGACAGAAGTTGACAGGGAATTACACAGTTGACACGGGTTCAGTAAAGTGTTCTTACATGTACTGGCTGGCTGGTGTCACCAACTTACTGTAAAACTCTTAATGGTAGCCGGCACTGTGTGTGTACTCACCTACATGTGGTTGCAGGTGTCGATTCTTAGCTCCTGGCCCTGCCTCTCAATTTGACGTTTGCTAGATTCACTCCTCGCCTCGTGGGCCTTATCAAAGCTATACCTGGAGAGGGTTTCGGGGATTAACGCCCCCGGGGCCCGGTCTGTGATCAGGCTTCGTGGTGGATATTTTTAAAAACCATGTATAGGGTCTGCCTCTACTTATTCGTCGAGGCCATTCCACTTCCTGACCATCCTTAGAGTGAAGAAATACTTCCTGACATTACTGTGATTCATAGTGACCCTCAAGTACTTGTTTCCCGCCTCCTAAACAGTCTATCCCTGTATGCCTTAACAATTCATCTGATATTTTTTTGTATATCGGGAGAGACGGGAGGGAGTGATATTTCCATAACCGATTTTATTCATAACCGATCTAATCACAGTTCAATCCAATCAGAACCAGATCGTTCGTTCTCAACATAACCACGGTCAATCTAATTATCCCCCCCAAAAGTTCACTATCCGCCTCGTGAGGTATTCACATCTTTTGTTGATGGCTTCCAGATCCACCCGCGGGATGGATCACTCCAGTCCTTCCTTTACACACTCCCTCCACCGATAATTAAGACGGGGCTGTGTGTGTGTACCTGTGTTAATTAACCAAGACGCTCACCTGCTCCTCACCCTCATGGACGGTGCCTTGATGCTACTGAAGGGCTCTTGATCCAAAGAATTATAGTTACCCCTCTCTTTCCTTGGTTCAAACCTGGTAGCCTCAAACAGTATTATTATTAATAATAATGAAACTAATATATATTAAAATTTTACTTAGCTAACCAATTTAAAAATGATTAGGTTTCATAGTTTCCCAGAGGTCTCTGTAGGTACCCCTGGGTACCCCTGGAAATTATAAAATTGCGGACTCGCACTAAAAGAAACTGATCTGGGGTAGTGTAGCATGCCTGGCACCAATACTGGGATAATGTAGCATGCCTGGCACCAATACTGGGATAATGTAGCATGCTTGGTACCAATACTGGGACAATGTAGCATGCCTGGTACCAATACTGGGATAATGTAGCATGCTTGGTACCAATACTGGGATAATGTAGCATGCTTGGTACCAATACTGGGATAATGTAGCATGCCTGGTACCAATACTGGGATAATGTAGCATGCCTGGTACCAATACTGGGATAATGTAGCATGGTTTAGAAAAACACGTAAGCAAACACTAAGACATATTTATTAGAAAACGTTTCAGTCCTGGGACCTTGATCACTTCTAACACACAGAGGTTAAAGGAGGTGAGTGTGACGCATGGTGACCTGAAGGCCTAGTAGGGAGGGGGTAGTATATCATGCCTGGTACTGTGGTTAATGTGCCACGACTGGTACTGTGGTTAATGTATCACGAACACCCTCCAGGTAGACTGGTAGTGTGGGTAATTTATTATGACTGGCACCGAGGGTAACGCATCATGACTGGTACTAAGGGTAGTATGCCTACCACTGATACTGGGGAGTTGTGTATCATGCCTGGTACTGTAGATAATTGTTCATGCATAGTACTGGTACTGGGTTAGTATCATGCCTGGTACTGGAGCAGTGTATCATGCTTGGTACTGGAACAGTGCCTCGTGCCTAGTACTGGTGGTTGCGTATGCCTAGTACTACCTGGAGGGCATTCCGGGGCTCGACGTCCCCGCGGCCCGGTCTATGACCAGTCCTCCCGGTGGATCAGGGCCTGATCAACGATGCCGTGTTGCGTATGCCTAGTACTGGTAGGCTAGGCAGTGCATCGTGCCTGGTACGCTAGGCAGTGCATCGTGCCTGGTACGCTAGGCAGTGCATCGTGCCTGGTACGCTAGGCAGTGCATCGTGCCTGGTACTGCAGGCATTTTATCATGCCTTGTACTGTTGGCAATGTATCATGCCTAGTACTGAGGTAGGGTACTGTAGGCAATGTATCATACCTAATACTGGGGTAGGGTACTGTAGGCAATGTATCATACCTAATTCTGGGGTAGGGTACTATAGGCAATGTATCATGCCTAATTCTGGGGTAGGGTACTATAGGCAATGTATCATGCCTAATTCTGGGGTAGGGTACTGTAGGCAATGTATCATGCCTAATTCTGGGGTAGGGTACTATAGGCAATGTATCATACCTAATTCTGGGGTAGGGTACTATAGGCAATATATAATGCCTAGTACTGAGGTCTGGTACTGTAGGCAATGTATCATGCCTAGTACTGGGGTAGGGTACTGTAGGCAATATATCATGCCTAGTACTGGGGTAGGGTACTGTAGGCAATATATCATGCCTAGTACTGGGGTAGGGTACTGTAGGCAATATATCATGCCTAGTACTGGGGTAGGGTACTGTAGGCAATATATCATGCCTAGTACTGGGGTAGCGTACTGTAGGCAATATATCATGCCTAGTACTGGGGTAGCGTACTGTAGGCAATATATCATGCCTAGTACTGGGGTAGCGTACTGTAGGCATGTATCATGCCTAGTACTGGGGTAGGGTACTGTAGGCATGTATCATGTCTAGTACTGGGGTAGAGTACTGTAGGCATGTATCATGCATTTTACTGGGGTAGGGTACTGTAGGCATATATCATGTCTAGTACTGGGGTAGGGTACTGTAGGCATGTATCATGTCTAGTACTGGGGTAGGGTACTGTATGCATGTATCATGTCTAGTACTGGGGTAGGGTACTGTAGGCATGTATCATGTCTAGTACTGGGGTAGGGTACTGTAGGCAATGTATCATGCCTAGTACTGGTACTGGGGGTAGGGTACTGTAGGCATGTATCATGTCTAGTACTGGGGTAGGGTACTGTAGGCGTGTATCATGCCTAGTACTGGGGTAGGGTACTGTAGGCAATGTATCATGCCTAGTACTGGGGTAGGTACTGTAGGCAATGATCATGCCTAGTACTGGTACTGGGGGTAGGGTACTGTAGGCATGTATCATGTCTAGTACTGGGGTAGGGTACTGTAGGCATGTATCATGTCTAGTACTGGGGTAGGGTACTGTAGGCATGTATCATGCCTAGTACTGGGGTAAAGTACTGTAAACATGTATCATGCCTAGTACTGGGGTAGGGTACTGTAGGCAATGTATCATGCCTAGTACTGGGGTAGGGTACTGTAGGCAATGTATCATGCCTAGTACTGAGGTAGGGTACTGTAGGCAATGTATCATGCCTAGTACTGGGGTAGGGTACTGTAGGCAATGTATCATGCCTAGTACTGGGGTAGGGTACTGTAGGCAATGTATCATGCCTAGTACTGGGGTAGGGTACTGTAGGCATGTATCATGCCTAGTACTGGGGTAGGGTACTGTAGGCAATGTATCATGCCTAGTACTGGGGTAGGGTACTGTAGGCATGTATCATGCCTAGTACTGGGGGTAGGATACTGTAGGCATGTATCATGCCTAGTACTGGGGTAGGGTACTGTAGGCAATATATCATGCCTAGTACTGGTACTGGGGTAGGGTAGTATGACTGATACCTAACCAAACCTGCTTACGAATCCCGCACACAATAATCGCAACTTGGCTACCCACCCATCGCCACTAATGCTCCTAAAAAGGCACGCTAAGATATATATATGTGTAAAAACTTAAAATTTATTTAGAGGAGGATGTAAGGGGGCAAAGGGGACGAAGTCAGCCCTCAAACCGATCATCTCGCCGTCTACTGCTTGAGCGCTAGCCATCAAACCCTCACACCACAAACTTAAAACTTTTGGGAATGTAGCCGGGGGTCTCTTGACTACGCCCACCTACCTTGTGTTGCGAGACGGGGCCTATCAAGGCTATACATCCGATGACCAGGTAAATCCTCATGGTGGCGTCGGTGATATGGGTAAAAAAGCAACACTTTGTGTGGCAGTAATCCAGAGCAAGTCGCGGTACGTCCTCACACCATCACTTCCAAACGTGCACTGGCTAAACACTCAACCCACGCATGCGCAACTGCCCGGCTTAGTGTGGCGGGGAAGAAAAAAAAAGTGGTGGGGGAGAATGAGGGGGATACGAACGCTTTCCAACCTTCCATAACTACATTCATTTTTGCCCCTTCTCGAGCACAAGACATCTTTTAAATCTCGTATTTCAACCTCCCTCTTGCGTCACCGCTATAGAAATTCTAATTATATTCGTTGGTTGGTAATCATTCACTGAAGGAAAGGGTTGTATTAGACAAAAGCGACTGTCTGTCTACACACTTTCACGTTAGTAGTGGTATGGGTGATGAGGGTGGTAGATATGTAGATGATGGCAGTGGTAGATGTTGTGGTGGCTGATGTGGATATAGTGATGGTAGTAATGTCGAAATGGTGATGGTAGATATTGTGGAAATGCTAGTAGCTGCTTTGGATGATGTGGAGATGGAAATGATGAAGGAGATGAAGGCGGTGAAAGTAGTAATGAGGGAAGGGACAGCGAGGGTGGAGGGAAGAGGTAGGGGGTGATAGTGAGACAGTGGGTTGTGGTGGCAGGGACAGTCACCGTGCCAACAGACTTTCACCACACCATTTGATCCGTCATTTTTTCTGGGTATCCAAGCGTGGCTTATCCTAGAGTGGCCCTATCTTATAGTGGCTTATCCTAGTGTAGATTATCCTAGTGTGGCTTTCTACTAGCCTAATGACCATCCCTCTGAAACCTGAATCCCATGTCTGTGCTATTTATGTTCTCTCTGTGGACATCAAATCTCATTCATATGTATGTATATATATACATATGTATGTATACATGCATGTATGTAATAATGGATAGCCATAAAAAGATATAAGAAAAAACTTAAAGCCATTAAATATCCTTCCTGGTTATTAGTTGTCAATCTTACACGACTATCGTGATTAATATACATGCCTATGTATATGTGTAAATGTATTTTAAACATGCATGTTTCATCAAAATTTATTATATAACGTGAGCTCATTTGAATACGTATTCATGCATGCAAACTTGTGACACTTCAACGTATTTTTTATTTGTGCAAATGTGTATGTATCCTTATATATATATATATATATATATATATATATATATATATATATATATATATATATAGGATGGGGTCCACTCTGGTGTCAATTGTGGACCCATTGCCTCGGAGAAGTGGATAAAAGACTTCAAGGAAGAATATTTAGATTTCTTTCTGAAGCCATTTGAATATTCCACTTCCCTTACCACCCCATCTTTTATATATATATATATATATATATATATATATATATATATATATATATATATATAATATATATATATATAATATATATATATATATATATGTCGTGCCGATTAGGTAAAACTGGTCAATTAGCAAGAACTCATCTAAAATTAAGTTCTTTCTAAAATTTTCTCTTATACATTTAAAGATATATTTTTTTCATTTATGTTAATGTAAAAATTTATAATTTTGTACCAAGAGAAACTTTGAAAACCTACCTAACCTTATTACAACAAGCGCAATTTAATTTAGCCTAACCCAACTAAATATATTTTAGATACGTTAACATTAATTTAATAATAATCAAACACAATGAAATATATTTTTTTCGTTATGTTCAGAATGATTTTGGCGAAATTATTGCATACACAAATTTTCACTTGTCTTATATGGCAAGGTGAGCGTTGCTATTTAAGCCAAAATCGCAAGTTTTACTTAATCGGCACGACATATATATATATAAGATTCAAAACAACTCGTCTAGTAGCTGTGTGACCCTTGTGGGTTTAGTGATTAGTTTTGATTATAATAATAATGCTCGTCTAGTAGTAAATAGGCAACGCTAGCAGAGATAGAAAAGATCTTGGAGTAATCATTAGCAATGGCATTAAAGTGCACAAGTGATCGTACAGCAGAAAACAAAGTTAGATATCAGGGTCAGTGAAGGCTTGACCAGCGTCTGGGGAATGAGAGGTCAGCAAATGTGACCCGATGAAAGGATGTTATGTGGGTGAAGATCACTGTGTGGACATCAAGGCCGGATAACACTTTATACTGACCTTGAATAAGCTGTACAATGCCGCCTCCAAACTACCTATACGAGAAGCTAACTGGATAGAGCTCGTGTAAGATTATCACTATTATTATTATTTATACAGTGTATACCATCATTCAGGAATTATATAAGCTATACGGGTTTAACTCCTGTTTGCTTAATGTAATAATAATAATAAAACCACGGTACGGGTGAGGTTAGAACTCATGGCAAGTGAGTCGTAAAACACAATCGTGTTACATGTATTAAGATTTCGTGAGTAATAACAATAACATTTAGAAATAAACCATGTCAAGAAAAGACTAAAAAAAATAAACTTTGCTCTAATTAAGCAAACACTGAGAAATCAAATTAAAATCTTAAAGATATTAAATATATTTGAAAAACTCAAACCAGACGAGTGACTTTTAATGAAAGGCTATTTTTAGTAAAGTGAAATAAAGGGAAGTAGGTGTAACAGGCTGATAAAATGCCTCTGCTTGTGAATTCATAGAAAACTGGATGGATGCATAAATGTACTATAGACATTTAGAAACAGATGGATAAACATTTTGAGAATATCCCTGGGAGTGTTTTGTTCGTCAGACTGGTTGGTTAATTGGACTTAAAGCCTATAGACCACACGAGGGTCATTGCAGTCTATGGACTATGAGGTTAATTGAAGCCTATGGACTACACAAGGTTCATTAAGGCTACATATCACCTTTTCAACAATAAATAATACTTTAATCCTTTAAGGAGAGGATTAAAGTAAACCCTGAACATATAGCATACACAGAGACATACACCAAGGTGCATAATATCCTATTCGGTTTTGATTAAATGCAAGATCAAAGGCCAACATCTCTCTCCTATATGTATATAGTTAATGTATTTATGTTAACTTCCTTCCCATTAGTGGCAGAACTGATTGATGGCTGGCCACTTCCAGATATATTTTAGAATTATACTATTTTGCAGAAAATATACATTCACGACTAATAATAACCAGATTCAGAGGTCGTAACATTACATCTGCTTCTCAGTATATGTAAATCCTAACCATCCACATTTTTGAGTTATAAGATAAAAAGTTAATGGTTAATTAATGTAAAAAAAATAGTAGCATAACAGTTATAATAGTTGCTGAAAACTTAGTCAACATTATTTCTGAAAAATTTCTATGCAAGATTTTTTCTAATACGGAGAACAAAAGCTTTGCCAAAACATTTTTTTTCCCCCATAAAGAAATCATTGCAGGATTTCCAATAGGGACCACCAGTGTTAGGCACCACCAGTGTTAGGGACCACCAGTGTTAGGGACCACCAGTGTTAGGCACCACCAGTGTTAGGGACCACCAGTATTAGGCACCACCAGTGTTAGGCACCACCAGTGTTAGGCACCACCAGTGTTAGGCACCACCAGTGTTAGGCACCACCAGTGTTAGGCACCACCAGTGTTAGGCACCACCAGTGTTAGGCACCACCAGTGTTAGGCACCACCAGTGTTAGGCACCACCAGTGTTAGGCACCACCAGTGTTAGGGACCACCAGTGTTAGGGACCACCAGTGTTAGGGACCACCAGTGTTAGGGACCACCAGTGTTAGGCACCACCAGTGTTAGGCACCACCAGTGTTAGGGACCACCAGTGTTAGGGACCACCAGTGTTAGGCACCACCAGTGTTAGGGACCACCAGTGTTAGGGACCACCAGTGTTAGGCACCACCAGTGTTAGGAACCACCAGTGTTAGGCACCACCAGTGTTAGGCACCACCAGTGTTAGGCACCACCAGTGTTAGGGACCACCAGTGTTAGGCACCACCAGTGTTAGGCACCACCAGTGTTAGGCACCACCAGTGTTAGGCACCACCAGTGTTAGGCACCTTCATGTTTGTATTTACCAGCAGTCTGAACCTGACCGAGGCAAACTAAACCTAAATTAACCCAACATAAACAAAACAAAAAAACAAGAAAAATGGACATGTTAACAAATTGACGTTAGATATCACGTCCAAAATTAACGTAGTAAAACAAAGACAAGTTGAAGTAGACACGCTGTAATAGTTTAGTTGCCTTAGCAGATGTAAATTGTAATTTCGTGTTTTTCTCAATTCTCTTTCATTCCCAATTCTCTATCTCCTCCTCCTCCCACGTCACTGTCAGTTCTAATTTAACTTGAGGATAGTTACAGCCTTAAGATGGCTCTTGAATTAATTTTACCAAGTTGAGCCAGAGAGCAATTAATGTTGGTTGAAAATCCGTCACCGAGGCCCAACGATGGTATTTGTCGGTAGTTACCCTTGTCTGGCCGTCTGGTATTGCGTCTGCCCTAGGGGCCCGTGTTCGTATCCTCTGCGTGTAGTGTACCTGCCTTCCCGGTTGACTGCAAATAGGGATAAAGCCCTTGTAGGGTTTCACAAGGGTGGGAACCTGGAAATGGCATCCCTGTATGGTGTGAGCTCTGATATGGGACCCCTATGGAGTGCGCCTTATAAGGCGTGATCTCTCAAACGGGTCATCTGTGAGGTGCTGTCTGGGAGGTGTGGTCTGGAAGGTCGGTCTAATCCATGGGTGGGATCACAGCTCCTACTCACGCTCACTCATCCAACTGCTCGCCACCACCATCACAACACTTCCCAGTGAGGCTAGAACTCAGCACTTACAGCCCCTGGAATCTCCACCCGCTACCCCCCCCCTTCCTCATTAACTCTGGCCCATACCTCCCATGGTTTAGCCACGACCCTCGGGTGCTATATCCCAGTTCATTCCATACAGGGGTGCTATATCCCAGTTCACTCCATACAGGGGTGCCATATTCCAGTTCGCTCCATACAGGGGTGCTATATCCCAGTTCATTCCATACAGGGGTGCTATATCCCAGTTCATTCCATACAGGGGTGCTATATCCCAATTCATTCCATACAGGGGTGCTATATCCCAGTACGAAAGCAAAAGACTCGGCAGGCGATGTAACATCCCCCCAATGAAGAGCAGGGGTGCCACTAGCACGTTGAGGGACAACACAATAAGTGTGAGGGGCCCAAGATTGTTCAACTGCCTCCCAGCATACATCAGGGGATTACCAACAAGCCCCTGGCTGTCTTCAAGCAGGCACTGGACAGGCACCTCAAGTCGGTACCTGATCAGCCGGGCTGTGGTTCGTACGTTAGGACTGCGTGCGGCCAGCAGTAACAGCCTGGTTGATCAGGCTCTGGTCCAACAAGAGGCCTGGTCACAAACCGGGCCGCGGGGGCGTTGACCCCTGGAATTCTCTCCAGGTAGACAGGGGTGCTATATCCCAGTTCACTCCATACAGGGGTGCTATATTCCAGTTCACTCCATACAGGGGTGCTATATCCCAGTTCACTCCATACAGGGGTGCTATATTCCAGTTCACTCCATACAGGGGTGCTATATCCAGTTCACTCCATACAGGGTGCTATATCCCGTTCACTCCATACAGGGGTGTCTATCCAGTTCACTCCATACAAGGGTGCTATATCCCAGTTCACTCCATACCAGGGTGCTATACCCATTCACTCCATACAGGTGCTATATCCCAGTTCACTCCATACAGGGTGCTATATCCAGTTCACTCCATACAGGGATGTATATCCCAGTTCACTCCATAAGGGTGCATAGCAGTTCACTCCATACAGGGATGCTATATTCCAGTTCACTCCATACAGGGTGCTATATCCCAGTTCACTCCATACAAGGGTGCTATATCCCAGTTCACTCCATACAAGGGTGCTATATCCCAGTTCACTCCATACAAGGGTGCTATATCCCAGTTCACTCCATACAGGGGTGCTATATCCCAGTTCACTCCATACAAGGGTGCTATATCCCAGTTCACTCCATACAAGGGTGTTATATCCCAGTTCATTCCATACAGGGTGCTATATCCCAGTTCATCCATAAGGGTGCTATATCCCAGTTCACTCCAACTGCTTCCCAGCACCCATCAGGGATGCTATATCCCAGTTCCTCCATACAGGGATGCTATATCCCAGTTCACTCCATACAAGGGTGCTATATCCCAGTTCTCCACATCCATACAAGGGTGCTATATCCCAGTTCACTCCATACAAGGTGCTATTCCCAGTTCACTCCATAAGGGTGCTATATCCCAGTTCCTCCATACAAGGGTGCTATATCCCAGTTCACTCCATACAAGGGTGTTATATCCCAGTTCACTCCATACAAGGGTGCTATATCCCAGTTCACTCCATACAAGGGTGTTATATCCCAGTTCACTCCATACAAGGGTGCTATATCCCAGTTCACTCCATACAAGGGTGCTATATCCCAGTTCACTCCATACAAGGGTGTTATATCCCAGTTCACTCCATACAGGGTGTTATATCCCAGTTCACTCCATACAGGGGTGTTATATCCCAGTTCACTCCATACAAGGGTGCTATATCCCAGTTCACTCCATACAAGGGTGCTATATCCCAGTTCACTCCATACAAGGGTGTTATATCCCAGTTCACTCCATACAGGGGTGCTATATCCCAGTTCACTCCATACAAGGGTGTTATATCCCAGTTCACTCCATACAAGGGTGCTATATCCCAGTTCACTCCATACAAGGGTGCTATATCCCAGTTCACTCCATACAGGGATGCTATATCCCAGTTCACTCCATACAGGGATGCTATATCCCAGTTCACTCCATACAAGGGTGTTATATCCCAGTTCACTCCATACAGGGTGCTATATCCCAGTTCACTCCATACAAGGGTGCTATATCCCAGTTCACTCCATACAAGGGTGCTATATCCCAGTTCACTCCATACAAGGGTGCTATATCCCAGTTCACTCCATACAAGGGTGCTATATCCCAGTTCACTCCATACAGGGTGCTATATCCCAGTTCACTCCATACAGGGTGCTATATCCCAGTTCACTCCATACAGGGTGCTATATCCCAGTTCACTCCATACAGGGGTGCTATATCCCAGTTCACTCCATACAGGGATGCTATATCCCAGTTCACTCCATACAGGGATGCTATATCCCAGTTCACTCCATACAGGGATGCTATATCCCAGTTCACTCCATACAAGGTACTATATCCCAGTTCACTCCATACAAGGGTGTTATATCCCATTCACTCCATAAAGGATGCTATATCCCAGTTCACTCCATACAAGGGTGTATATCCCAGTTCACTCCATACAAGGGTGTTATATCCCAGTTCACTCCATACAGGGTGCTATATCCCAGTTCACTCCATAAGGGTGCTATATCCCAGTTCACTCCATACAGGGTGCTATATCCCAGTTCACTCCATACAGGGTGTATATCCCAGTTCACCATACAAGGGTGCTATATCCCAGTTCACTCCATACAAGGGTGTATATCCCAGTTCACTCCATACAAGGTGTTATATCCCAGTTCACTCCATAAAGGATGCTATATCCCAGTTCACTCCATACAAGGGTGCTATATCCCGTTCACTCCATACAAGGGTGTTATATCCCAGTTCACTCCATACAGGGGTGCTATATCCCAGTTCACTCCATACAGGGTGTTATATCCCAGTTCACTCCATAAAGGGTGTTATATCCCAGTTCACTCCATACAAGGGTGCTATATCCCAGTTCACTCCATACAAGGGTGTTATATCCCAGTTCACTCCATACAGGGTGTATATCCCAGTTCACTCCATACAAGGGTGTTATATCCCAGTTCACTCCATACAAGGGTGTTATATCCCAGTTCACTCCATACAGGGTGCTATATCCCAGTTCACTCCATACAGGGTGTTATATCCCAGTTCACTCCATACAGGGATGCTATATCCCAGTTCACTCCATAAAGGGTGTTATATCCCAGTTCACCATACAGGGTGCTATATCCCAGTTCACTCCATACAAGGGTGCTATATCCCAGTTCACTCCATACAGGGGTGCTATATCCCAGTTCACTCCATACAGGGGTGCTATATCCCAGTTCACTCCATACAGGGATGCTATATCCCAGTTCACTCCATACAGGGATGCTATATCCCAGTTCACTCCATACAGGGATGCTATATCCCAGTTCACTCCATACCGGGGTGCTATATCCCAGTTCACTCCATACAGGGATGCTATATCCCAGTTCACTCCATACAAGGGTGCTATATCCCAGTTCACTCCATACAGGGATGCTATATCCCAGTTCACTCCATACCGGGGTGCTATATCCCAGTTCACTCCATACCGGGGTGCCATTTCCATGTTGGTGCCCTATAAGGAAAAACCATACAGAGTTTTATCCGTACTACCAGGCTAGCTGTTTACTTGCCTACCTACCTACCTACCTACCTACCTGCCAGGCTAACTCCCTGGTTGCCTACCTACCTACCTACCTACCTACCTGCCAGGCTAGCTCCCTGGTTGCCTACTTACCTGTCATCCTCAGTTATCTAACTGTCGATCGCTGTGAGTTATCTATCGGCTTCAAAGGCTTCATGAGGCCTCGGCTCCAAGGTTGGTTACACATGTGAACTCTCGTCATGCTCTCTTCTTTAAGCACTGCCTGCCATCCTGCATTATTATTACAATCACACTGAGTCAATTATTACATTCATGCCAGAGGTATCCCTCAGTATATATACACCCAAAGGTGTGAATTTGTGAGTATATACACAGGCGTGTATTTCTGAATGTACATACACCGAGAGATGCAGATCTTTGTGAATCCTACTTATATACACCTAGAGACGTATTGGAAAACGTTTCGGTCCTGGGACCTTGATTAAAGTTCCAGGACTGAAACGTTTTCTAGTAAATATGTCCTAGTGTTTGCTCAAGTGTCTCAACCGAGAGGTGTGTATCACCCAGTGTATACACATCAAGAAGTGTGTGTACCTGTGTATACCCATCAAAAAGTGTATCTGTGTATACACATCAAGAAGTGTATATCCCTGTTTACACATCAAGAAGTGTATAAAACAGTGTATACACATCAAGAAGTGTGTATCCCTGTGTATACACTTCAAGAAGTGTGTATCCCTCAGTGTATATACAGTATATACCGCGGTATACAGGTGACATTCAGCTTAAGTGACCCTCGTGTAGTCGATTGGCTTTAAACCTAATAATCCAATAAAAAAAAAACACCGTGGCGCTGGTAGTTTACTCTTTGTCTCGTGTTTTATTGAAACTAACATTTGCAACGCGTTTATCCAAATATTTCTTAAAAGATTATTATGTTGTATTTACGCTTACAATAATGGAGGACAATATGATCCATTTTTCTATGATTCTGTAAGAGAAAAACTTCTTACCACGTTTGTATTGAATATTTTTTTTTTCAAGCCAATGAGTTTAGTATACAGTTAGCGTTTCCAAATTGCCTTGCATGTGAAATAGGTTTGAGAGTATCCAGCCAGGAGCAATCAGAAAGGATCAAGGTAAGGTAATATTCAAGCTTATTGCCCAGGGATTACCTTTTTTTATTAAGCTGGCGTTCGCATTATCCAGTTTTATACTACAAGCAGTAAATAGCTAGCTTTAACCGGTGTTAATGGTGGGCAAGGTTGCGAGGGTGGGTGGGTTGTTCGGGTGGGAGGATTATGTGGGTTGTTGGCTGGGTAGGCAGGTAAGTTTTGGTAATACTCTTGGATTATTTAAATAGGCCTGCGGGAGTTAAGTAATTTGGGAGGGTGGGTTTGTTGGGCGTAAAGGGGGGGTAGGTTGAGTGGGCGGCCAGGGTGAAGTCTGATGGGCGGGCGGGGTGTAATCAATTTAACGGGCGGGCGGTCAGAGTGGAGTGAGGTAAGTTTGACGGGCGGGCAGGGTGAGGTAAGTTTGGGGGGCGGGCAGGGTGAGGTAAGTTTGGGGGGCGGGCAGGGTGCGAGGTGGTGAGTGGTTCTACTTACAATTGCCTAAAATGGCTAAGTTGTAAACGCTCACAGCTCTCCCTCTGCCCTTGTCGCCACGACTGGTAATACCACACTAACTAAACCAAACGCAGCACAACATACAAATACATTAACATATACAACACACACACACACGATAAAACACAACACAACAGAAAAATACGTGAACATATACACTATGTAGTAGCCTACATTCCTCGGTATAGCGGGTCTTTGATTGAGACCGAAATATACAAGATCCTTTTTACTACGTGTTTTATATTCCATCCTTGGGGGCTTTACCTGCTGTAATAATGAGACATTTACATTCTATAGCCAGAAGACTAGCAATGCCCTAATGTTTACATTCCTACCTTTACCTACCTTTCCACATACTTCAGAACGAGTTGTCAAAAATACCCTTGAAACTAAGTAGCGGAAGTCCACTCTGAAACCAGGGTGCAGGGGCGAGGACCCACGAACTCAATACATACTAAAGGCAGGTAAGATAAGATTTCTTCGGATTTTTAACCCCGGAAGGTTAGCCACACAGGATAACCCAAGAAAGTCTGTGCGTCATCGAGGACTGTCTGTCTTATTTCCATTGGGGTCCTTAATCTTGTCCCCCACGATGCGACCCACACCAGTCGACTAACACCCAGGTACGTATTTGCTGCTAGGTGAACATGACAACAGGTGTAGGCAAGAACGCATTTTATACAGAGATGTAAATAAAAAAATAACACCATTTTACTTCGACTATGTAGAAAACTGTTGTAGCACACTTAGTTTATTTGATCAAAATTAGACCTACACCTGTTATCCTTAACTATAATATGACATTTTAGTCTGGATCATGAACTATGCTTACCTAACATATCCATCAAGTAGAATTTTTCCTGTCACACTTGCGCTGGATGATACACACAGCTTCATAATAATCATAATAGTAATCCTCTCATAGTCTATTACGGTACACAGATTGGTTTTCCCATCACGCACGGATGGCTTTCCTGTCATATTCCATCAGGGCGAAGTCAGTTTGCCTTCCCGAGGTACGCTAACATAATAATTAACCCTCCATATGCCCGTACATTTCTACATTATTCAACATTTGATCAGTTTTTATTCCTCCCCTTTCACTACAGTCATCAACTAATGCGAGTCTCTTAACTCATGCTGGTTACACCGCCTAATCCCATCACTTGCCGTTCTCCTCTCCAACCTCCAGCTTCATAACCTTAAGTCTATACAACCTTAACCCACCAACCCCTTTTTCCTGCCTCATACCTCACTTTTTTACAAAGGCACATTCTTTGGAGGGTGAGTATTGCGTAAAATGTATTGTGCTACCAGCGGACACTATCACAACTGGTGGTTTTAGGAGACATCCTAGTTGTTGTGTGTCATTGTAGTGCCTGCTTGCAGGTGTGGGAATGGACCATCGTGGTGCAGGTGTGGGAATGAGTCACTGTAGTGCAGGTGTGGGAATGAGTCACTGTAGTGCAGGTGTGGGAATGAGTCACTGTAGTGCAGGTGTGGGAGTGTTCTTTTTCTAACACGGATTTCGAGCCCACTGTTTACACAACAGTACATTAGAATATATATATATACTATATCTATATATATATATACTATATATATAGATACATATATATGTCGTGCCGATTAGGTAAAACTTGCAATTTTGGCTTAAATAGCAACGCTCACCTTGCCATATAAGACAAGTGAAAATTTGTGTATGCAATAATTTCGCCAAAATCATTCTGAAAATAACGAAAAAAATATATTCCATTGTGTTTGATTATTATTAAATTAATGTTAACGTATCTAAAATATATTTAGTTGGGTTAGGCTAAATTAAATTGCGCTTGTTGTAATAAGGTTAGGTAGGTTTTCAAAGTTTCTCTTGGTACAAAATTATAAATTCTTACATTAACATAAATGAAAAAAAAATATATATAAACGTATAAGAGAAAATTTTAGAAAGGACTTAATTTTAGATGAGTTCTTGCTAATTGACCAGTTTTACCTAATCGGCACGACATATATATATTATATATATACATACTATATATATACTAATATATATATATGCAAAAAGATCACAGTAAACAGGTGATATCAAAATATGCAAGACAACCACTATGAAAAAATAGAAGAATTCGAAAGCACTTGGAATTCTTCTATTTTTTTCATAGTGGTTGTCTTGCATATATATATATATATATATATATATATATATATATATATATATATATAAAGTGAGCGGTAGTCAGGCATAGCCCTTGATATCCTCTAGTCAAGCAACAGATCCCTCCTCAGGAATTTTAATTTATTTAATAGGTTTAAAACCTATCGACTCTACGTGGGTTAAAGGCTTCGATTCACTTGTACACCTCTCAGTGTAAATACCGCTGTCAAGAAAGTTCCCTGCCGTCAAGTTCCCTGCCATGAAGGAGTAGTTCCCTGCCATGAAGGGGCAGTTCCCTGTCATGAAGGGGCAGTTCCCTGCCGTCAAGTTCCCTGCCATGAAGGGGTAGTTCCCTGCCATGAAGGGGCAGTTCCCTGCCGTCAAGTTCCCTGCCATGAAGGGGCAGTTCCCTGCCGTCAAGTTCCCTGCCATGAAGGGTACTCCTAGTTCCCGCCGAAGGGTTCCTGCCTCAAGTTCCTGCCATGAAGGAGTTTCGCCGTCAAGTTCCTGTCTGAGGATTCCCTCATGAAGGGGCAGTTCCCTGCCGTCAAGTTCCCTGCCATGAAGGGGTGTTCCCTGCCTGAAGGGTGTTCCCTGCCATGAAGGCAGTTCCCGCCGTCAAGTTCCCTGCCATGAGGAGTAGTTCCCGCCAGAGGGGAGTTCCCGCATGAAGGCAGTTCCTCGTCAAGTTCCCTGCCATGAAGGGGTAGTTCCCTGCATGAAGCGTTCCACCTCAAGTTCCCTGCCATGAAGGCAGTTCGCTCAAGTTCCTGCCATAAGGTGTTCCTGCCGTCAAGTTCCTGCTGAGGCATGTTCCCTCCTAGTTCCCTGCCGTCAAGTTACCTGCCTCGCCGCGTCACGCTAGAAGCGCCGGGCACTACCCCCCCCCCCCCACTACCCGAGTGTTGACATTTGTGACGTCACACCCTGATGCCCTTCATACATCCACCTCTCTCTCTCTCTCAATCACTCTCTTTTTTCCCTCCCTGTTCCTCCATTACTTTTCCGTCTTGTTTTTCTTCACTTCAACCTTGGAGTTAATGTTGCAGAGGTTTTCACTCTTGCAACAGGAGTAAGAGATAGTGTGGTATTTGCATGGTGCTGTGTGGAGTTTGTTAAGACAGGAGGGTGTGGTTGCAGCTGATATTGTAATGGGAAAGAAGGGAGACAGGGAGTGATTATACTCTTTTTGACGCTAGGTAGACTTCGACTGTACACAAGATAAATTATTATTATAATCAAATAGAAGCGACACAAGATAAATAATATTAAAACTATTTCATAAAAGGATGAGAAAAAAGAAACACTTAAGAGAGGAAGGCGAGCAAAAACAGAAAGCGTTTCATAAAAGGTGGTTTTGTAGCTAAACTGAGTTATTGCTCCACAAGTACTGCGTGAATCCCAGATCCATTATGTTGTTGCACTGGACGTTCATGGTTATTTGCCCTCGTATACCACAACTTCCTCATGACAAGTCCACAAAAAACTACAAATCTCTGATTTCAGTTTAAACCTATGTGGTGAAGGTTGCTGAAATAAGAGGTCGTACCAGGCATTCATTATATGTCGTACCGAATAGGTAAAACTTGCGAATTTGGCTTAAATAGCAACGCTCTTCTTGCCGAATAAGACAAGCGAAAATTTGTGTATGCAATAATTTAGCAAAAAATCATTCTGAACCTAACGAAAAAATATATTTAATTGTTTATTAAAATATTGTAAATTTATCTAAAATATATTTAGTTGGATTAGGTTAAATTAAATTGGGCTTGTTATAATAAGGTTAGGTACTTTTTCTAAGGTTCAAAATTATTAATTTTTACATTGATATAAATGAAAATAATATATGTTTAAACGTATTAGATTTTTTTTTAGAAATGACTTTACTTTAAATGAGTTCTTGCTAATTGACCAGTTTTACCTGGTCAATTATATATATATATATATATATATATATATATATATATATATATATATATATATAACGAGCCATCGTTATTCTTATTAGTGTTTGAATAAATGTCTAGAGTGACGCCCCTGTGGGAAGAGGCCATGAGGGGGGGGAGGGTTAATAATTTAAATAGGCTTCATAATAAGGCAGGGCGGACGGGAAAATTGACACAATGATATATCATCACTGCGACTTTTTCTCTGAATTCTCTACTAGGATGTTCAGCTTTACTAACCATTAAGTAACCCAGGTAAAGATTGTAACCCACAAACTTTGATTATTATAAAAGTAAACCTTGAGAACCAGCCATCAACATCACCATAATATGCAGCTAGGATTGACAGACCATCTAAAAAACGTCATTTTCAATATACACTCTTATGATCGCCCATCTGATAAGTAAAATTGAGGAATTTGCAACGTACAAAATTTTGACGGCACTTTCTACTTAAATTCAGTATACACACATTTATTTCCTGTATTTCTTAGTTTATATTTATGTTTCCTTTTTTTATAACGTTTTTAATATTAGTGAAGAGCTGCTCGTTGGATAACTATAAACTATTTATTTCACAAAAAATAAGGTAATTTGAATTCCTTGGATGAAAAGCCTCTCACCAGCTTCGAGAGCCACCTCTAATCCTTAAATGGTAATTTTTATGATGTCCGAAATGCCTTGACCTTAAATAACATCCAGGTGAAACTCCTTGACCTCAAGTCACAGCCAGGTGAAACTCCTTGACCTCAAGTCACAGCCAGGTGAAACTCCTTGACCTCAAGTCACAGCCAGGTGAAACTCCTTGACCTCAAGTCACAGCCAGGTGAAACTCCTTGACCTCAAGTCACAGCCAGGTGAAACTCCTTGACCTCAAGTCACAGCCAGGTGAAACTCCTTGACCTCAAGTCACAGCCAGGTGAAACTCCTTGACCTCAAGTCACAGCCAGGTGAAACTCCTTGACCTCAAGTCACAGCCAGGTGAAACTCCTTGACCTCAAGTCACAGCCAGGTGAAACTCCTTGACCTCAAGTCACAGCCAGGTGAAACTCCTTGACCTCAAGTCACAGCCAGGTGAAACTCCTTGACCTCAAGTCACAGCCAGGTGAAACTCCTTGACCTCAAGTCACAGCCAGGTGAAACTCCTTGACCTCAAGTCACAGCCAGGTGAAACTCCTTGACCTCAAGTCACAGCCAGGTGAAACTCCTTGACCTCAAGTCACAGCCAGGTGAAACTCCTTGACCTCAAGTCACAGCCAGGTGAAACTCCTTGACCTCAAGTCACAGCCAGGTGAAACTCCTTGACCTCAAGTCACAGCCAGGTGAAACTCCTTGACCTCAAGTCAAAGCCAGGTGAAACTCTTTGATCTTAAATCACAGCCAGGTGAAACTCCTTGACCTCAAGTCACAGCCAGGTGAAACTCTTTGATCTTAAATCACAGCCAGGTGAAACTCCTTGACCTCAAGTCACAGCCAGGTGAAACTACTTGATCTTAAATCACAGCCAAGTGAAACTTCAAACCTTGTGATAATTTTATTGCTGGAACTCGTCCAAAACACGATCTCAACAGCTAACGTCCGTGGACTTAACACGAACAATAATTCTGGTGAGCAAAAAATAGGGGAACAATATACTATTCAGGAAACTAAACGCTTTTCACTGCAGAGATTTGATTGGGACTCACCGTAGAGCTCACACTGTACATATTGAGTCTGCCAGTGATTATCTGCCCATTGTTGTGGGAAGTATTGTTCTTAAGATTTATTATTATTGGTTAAACTTCCGCTGAATCTGGCAAACGTTCCCAAAATTTAAATGATATTCTATTTAATTTTTATTTTTTATCTACAGTTGTCCTACTCAAATTACCTACTTACTTCTGGAAGTTATCCAGACGGTTGGTAAAAAATAATCTCAAAGTTATTTCCGTCCAAACTGAATATTAACGACCACCAAAGTATTAAAAATTGATACTATAGGAAAAAAGTGATGGGTGAATTACTATCTGGATCGGAAAAAAAAAAGTTTTAATTTACATTCGCAAAAATAGGCCAAACCAGTGTGGGTTAGAGCGCCATACGGGAAAGGGGCGCTGACGGCAGGGTAAAAACGTGAAGGGTAGTTTATGAGGTAAAGAGGAAACTTATTCAGTAATCTAAGTCAGTTTCAGTTAAAAATCCAAGAGAAAGTTTGCTTTGAAGGTGAGAGGATTGCTGAAGGGGAAGCCCAGCGCTGAAGGGGCAGCCCAGCGCTGAAGGGGCAGCCCAGCGCTGAAGGGGCAGCCCAGCGCTGAAGGGGCAGCCCAGCGCTGAAGGGGCAGCCCAGCGCTGAAGGGGCAGCCCAGCGCTGAAGGGGCAGCCCAGCGCTGAAGGGGCAGCCCAGCGCTGAAGGGGCAGCCCAGCGCTGAAGGGGCAGCCAGCCTGAAGGGCAGCCCAGCCCTGAAGGGGCAGCCCAGCCCTGAAGGGGCAGCCCAGCCCTGAAGGGGCAGCCCAGCGCTGAAGGGGCAGCCCAGCGCTGAAGGGGCAGCCCAGCGCTGAAGGGGCAGCCCAGCGCTGAAGGGGCAGCCCAGCCCTGAAGGGGCAGCCCAGCGCTGAAGGGGCAGCCCAGCGCTGAAGGGGCAGCCCAGCGCTGAAGGGGCAGCCCAGCGCTGAAGGGGCAGCCCAGCGCTGAAGGGGCAGCCCAGCCCTGAAGGGGCAGCCCAGCCCTGAAGGGGCAGCCCAGCGCTGAAGGGGCAGCCCAGCGCTGAAGGGGCAGCCCAGCGCTGAAGGGGCAGCCCAGCGCTGAAGGGGCAGCCCAGCGCTGAAGGGGCAGCTCGGTCACAGAAATGATTTTCTTTTAACATAGATTGTAGTACAAACAACTTATGGTATAAAATATGGGAGGGCAGCACTGATGCTTGCAGCTGAAGAAAGGATTCTGATATTGATATCTGTCCTAAATTCACATTTGTCGAGCCAAAATAAATGTCCTGCTTTACTAAAAAAACAAAAACAAAAAACTAACATATCTTGGGAACTCTGGTTCAACTTTGTGCATAGTGAAGCTGAAACCTTACACCAAGTTGTTTTAAAGATTGGAAGAGAAAGTATTTAAACTGTTAAAAGTTCTGAGGAAAGTCAATATTTTATAACAAGTGGTTAAAAAATACAGCAAAAGGAGACATTTATTAGTGCGACGTTTCACCTACACGAGGCTTTTATTAAATACCTATAAATCCTCATGTAGGTGCAAAGGTCTTGAAGTTTTTTTTAAAGTATTTAGCAAAATGGTTATAATTATAACCATAATTTTTAAAGAGGTGGAGGAGTAAGCCAGCGGAAGGTCTCGGTCAGATGACCAAAAGCTCCAGCTGTGGGTCATCTGACTAAGACCCGCGTCAGGAAACACGTCCTGTTTCCTGACGAACCTTACCTAACCTAACCTGATGTTTTACTTACAAGAGGCTTTATTATGTACGTATAAATCCTAACGTACGTGCACCTAATAAATGCCTTGTGCTGTATCTTTAAATCAGTTGTCGGCTACACTATACAATTTAAAATAAACTTGAACAAGATGGACTAATGGATGTTCCTGCAGTGTTAGACCGTTACAAATTATTATGAAATGCGTTGAGATATTTTTAAGTACAACGTATAAATACATTAAACAAAGAGGTTACAAGAGCGGAGATTCACTCACGAGACTAACGAAACACAGACCAAAAATACTGAATCGGAAAGAGTACATAATAGATATGTACGGTGCAGCAATTAAATATTTTTTCAAATTTTTTCGAACACAAGCCACTCATTAAAAGAAGAGGGGTATCAACTTCACTATTTAAGAGGAAGATACATCGGATATATACACCGAGGTTTACGTCTTTCCATGTATATATACATTGAGGGTTTGCTTTAATCCTAACTTTAGGGGTTAAATTATTCTTGACTGGTTGTAAAGAGGTAAATATGCAGCCGATAGGCTTTGAACCCCATTAACCAACAAAAAAACATCAGCATCCGGTACTCTTACAAAACTAAGTGCATTCAGGCACAGGTGTTAGTTAATACTATTATTTCTGATGTTTTATTGTTTATAGTAAAGTCTATATGTCCGGTGATATAAATAAATATTCGCTACACTTCTGCCTCTCGAATTTAGCAGTTTAGTTATGCAATGAAGGCAGTGTGTGCAAGAACAGCATCATGAAAGATTCAAGCTGTGTCAACATAATGAGTCATGCGATACGCAGTTGCAACATCCTCCAACCCTCGCCTTGCCAGTACCAAGAAACATGACATAGTGGCGACACTAATGTATTGCCTACGCTAAAGACACGAGTGCAGAACAAACTTTTAATTGTAAAGCTTCACATCACTTAGAACCCAAGAATGTTTTATGTGGAGCGAAATGTTTTCACAAAAACTTACCCTACAACCGATCTTTTCTACATGGCAGACAGTAAAGGTGCAGGGGATACAATTTTATATTGTAAAATGACAGACAACAGCAAACACCGAAACTGGTGAACCCCCAGGACTAAAACATACTGCAGTGTACATCGTTATTATTATTAGTATTGAATCAATAAACTTGTAGGCATCATATATTTCCTGGGAAATGGGAGATAATGAGGTTTAATTCAAGGAAGAGGAGGGTAGCCCATGAAGGGATGGCAGTGTGCAATGTGCTATTGATACGACGTTTAATATATATACTATATACACAGTATACTTTACATTTCTCACTGAGGTAGGGTAGTTCCAAAAATAAGAAAATCATTTACTGTCGCTCACTCAATCGCTGTCTTGCCAGAAGTGCTATGACATCACAGTTCAGTTGAACCTCCAAACTGCAACATCCTCGCCCATCCCTTAGAGTACAGGCACTGTATTTTCCACCTCCAAAAGACTCGTCTGGCTAACTGCTTTCCCTGAATCCTTTCATAAAATTTCCCTTGCTCACACTTCAACAGCACGCCGTCATAAAACCCAGATGTCTTCACTGGCTCCGATCTAACACACTCACACAAGCATGGCGGATCCTCAAGCCCACTTTTATTTAAAACACCCTTTACACTCACCCTTTCTTAGCCATCCTACTCTGTTCCAACCTCCTTAAATGGCTAAACCACCTCAACAACTCCTCAGCCCTCTGAATCATAGTTTTGGCAAATCCACATCTTCTAATCCTATAATCCCCAACCTCCTAATTCTGTGTATTACACTCACCACACATCAGCCTCAAACATGACAGTTTCACTGCCTCCAGCCTCCTCTTCGTTGCAACGTTGAAAAACCCATGCTTGACACCCATATAACAATGTTAGTAGCACTACACTTTTGTACATTCCCCTTTTTGCCTCCATGGTTAAAATACTTTGCTTATACAATGTCTCAAACACACCACTCACTTTCCCCCTCGTCTATTCTATGGTTCACCTCTTTCACAGACCCATCCGCTAAGTTCATTCAAAAAATATCTAAATACAGTTACTTCCTCTGTTGCGAAAAATTATAATCCACAAAAATAAATAACAGAAATAAAAATAAATAATGGAAAAAACAAACTATTAACAAAGTCAAGAGATCTAGCATCAGTGACTCGTCAGAACATTCTTACAAATAAAAACCCTCTCAAGCCCAACACAATATTATTAAATCATTATATTATTCATACAAAAACACTAAACCCGTACGGGTCATGGAGGGGGATAGAAGGGAGGAGGATGGGGTATAAGTATGACTATATCACAAAGGATAGATTATTATAATAATGAGGGGATGGGACGTGAAACTCGTTGGGGTCACAGCGCCTGGGGGAGGGGCAGGCGAGGCTACACTCACCTCTTTGCTTTACATTCATTTTTTTCAGATTTCAATAACGGGGATGCGGGTAAAAATATAATAAAATGCAACATTTGATATGGGAATGACTTCCAAAATAAATATTATCAATGGAGATAAAAATAATTTTAAAAAGTAGTAAAAAATAATTTCATTAGAGGTTGTATTACTGAGCCACTTTCAAAACCTTTTATTAACGAAGCATGAAAAGATATTTAAATATATTCAGAAAATAAAAGTTCATTTTTTTTTTAGAAATTGTAATCCCGAGTTAAACATTTCCAAATGTCAAAAGAAACATCACCAAGAAAAATTTGCATTGGCGGAAATAAAAATATAGCAATTTAATTCTATTCTAAAACAAATATTAACACTGGCGGGACTGTAAAACATAAAATGGCTGCCCTAATCAGATACGATCAAGAGCCCTTTTCCAGCATCAACCCCCCCCCATACCTCCCCTCCCTTGAGTAGTACAAATGAAATAATTAAGCATAGAACACAAGATGTTATTAGGGTAACTCACGTCCTTACGTCTGACAATTCTATTATTCCTCACCTTACGACGTTCAACGCAGGTAGTGATCGTATAAATGAGGTCCTCTGGTAACAGCACATTCTTATCCTGAAGATGGCGGCAGACAGAGATATGCACATAATTACAAGTTTGTGTCAAGTATTCTCTCACCGGACCACCTACAAGACGAAAATATATTAACAGCCGGAGGGAGGGGTTAAATAGCGCTAAATTCTTGGTAGTCATACACCTTGGGAATGAAAGGCAGTCAAAATAGATGTAAAAGAAATGGAAGATACCTTCTATTCCTTGGATAAATAACCCTTCATCGTCATCCCTACATCTCCCTTGAAGGAAGAAATTACAGCCAGCTGAATTATACAAGCACATAACTATATATTTCTTATGTTCCATTATGTAAAGGTTCTCAAAATCTTTGAAGCCCTTAGACGTGGAGGGTAAAATATGTATTTATTTTATTAATAAGAAACCGCTGAAACTGTTGGTGGTTGGTGTCATATTGAGCTATTTTAGCAAATGAGAAAATGTTCATGCTATTTAAATCACAGGCCAACCTTCGTCAGCTTCCCCCCACTCACTAAGTAATGGTATCTTTTTAAAGTAAGTAAAAATGGGTACATCAGCAGTGTGCTGCTACTCTATATAAAAGTTACACTGGGAACAAAAGATAACTGTTTCCCAAGCATATTCCATAATTACTTTTTAGAGGTAGGGGAATGGGGGCTGTATTTTCCACCCACAATCTTTAATAGGCTGCCATCATTTAATCCAGGTTCTTAACCGGGGGTACCCATACCCCTTCAGGGTATGGGGACCATATAATGGGGGTATGGGACTATATGAAGAATTTAAAAAAATTGTTGTTAAATTAGAATAGACTATCATTGTTGTTAGATTAGAATAAACTATCACTTGTTCTTCCGCTAGCTATCCTTTCTAAAGTAAACCCAAGCTATTGACATCTTTTGAAGTCATACTGGTACCTAATAGGACTGATGGTGATTTTGACCGTCTGGTGAAGGGGGTATGGTGACATACTGGGCATCGTAAAAATGTTAAGAACCCCTGCTTTAATCTTTGATTAAGCCACCTATACCACGGCTCCTCAAAAAAAGTGTGACTCAGGAAAAAACATTGGGCTGACACCCGTAAGGTTTCCCTGGCAGGGATAGTGATATGCTGGGTCTGGCCACTGACTGCTGCATCACCATCCTCGTATACGGTATACCACAGACAGAACAGGACTTAGAAATGACTTAGGTTAACATTCAATATATGAACCGGGTAAAAACACTCTAACTTCCTAGTCTCTTTTGATATGGATGATTACTAAATCTGTAACTATCATACAGCTCTTCGACTCGATCCAAGGAAGGGGAGTGTAGGTCCAATTCCTTAGATCAAGAGCCCCTCAGTGGCATCAAAGAACCTCCCTTGACATGAGGACATTTGTGATGTGAGCTGCGGTAATATATATGATGGAGGACTCCGGTTACTTAGGCTCCTCCACTATCTCCACCTTCACATATATATGTCATTTCACGATCTAGAAAATATTTTGCGTCTATGATATATTATCATACTTCACAAGTGTATTTTGAATGCCGAAAGGTTACAATAACATACATCAATATATGTATAAATATGAGTAAAATTAAATTACCTTGTAAAGACTGCAGACGAGACCTTTGTTTACAGACATCATGAGTGCAAATGTTACTTATTATGCAATTATATAAGCTTTTGTTCTGAAGTTTATAGCAATAAACAAATTAATATTAAATATATTATTATTATCAATATAAAAGTGAGCATATAATGGTTTAAAGAATATTCTAGAATATTGCTTTACCTGGTGACTGGACGCATGCGAGTGTTGGGTTCTTGCTTCATGCTGTATACACCGTGTTTATGTAAAGATGTTTTTCTCTCTGTTTTAGGGATTAAAGTGTTCTTGACTGGCAGTGAATAGGTGACATATGGCCTTAATGACACCTCGTGCAGTTGATAGGCTTTAACCACCATTAGCAGACCATCCTATTGCACTCCGTGGAGGATCTCTTCCCTCAATATGATGATGTTTTTCAATGTCAATGCATTTTTTTATTCCATTATCTTGCTCTTTTTTCACTTTAAAGCTTTCAGACACCCTCACCAACCTTTGCAATTTATCTTCCCAATCTCCTGAGAGCAGTCATTAACAAAGAACAAATGTACGAACTCCCACTTCGAATCGAATTCATTATTTTTTGTTGACGCACAAATCTCACACCACCATTTATTTGTTAATAACCTGCCACCTACTGCATTAATATCCTATGCCTTTTCCAAATCCATAAATGAAATATTTCCTATGTATGCACTGCTCAGTTTTTAATGCAAGCACTTAATCTACACCTCCCCTTCCCTTCCTAAATCCTCCTTTCCCCTAACTTTTTTGATATTTGATTTTATTATTTACTACCCAGTGTACACTACAGGTTTGTTCCCTAAATGTTTAATCTTACCATTTTTTCCTAATAAAAGAAAACTATGCTTGTTTACTACAAATCCTTTGATACCTTCTCTTCCACGCATTATTTTTTTTTAAATACACCAACCAGTGTAAACTTATGTACCCCCTCCCCACTTGCAGCTGGGGATAGATGGGGGCAGAGTTACTAAGTATGATGGGAAGAATTTAAAATGTTGATTCGTAAATATGAATGTGGAAGGGACAGACAGAATATGTTTGGTTGCAGTTTTTAAAGGGCATGAAACGCTAACTCTATGTATAAGCTAGGGATTCCAAACCTACATAGTGATCATGGGATTAAAGTGCTATGACATCCAGATATGAAAATGTAGTTGCAATAAGGGATTTTAACTAGCCAATTTGAATGGAAATCAAGAATCTGGCGACTTGATTAAAATAGTTCAGGATTGCATTTTAAAAGTGTGTCTAAAGCAACTAGAAGAAGAAACCTGCTTGACTTGGTTCTGGCAGACAAGTTATGTCTGATAAATAATCTTGAGATTAATGAAGAGCTTGTAGAAAATGATCACAAATCACTTAGTGTCAATATCTCATGGCATTACCCTAATAACAATAATAAAGTTAAGGTCCACAATTTTCATGCTGCAGATTATGTGGGCCAACAGGATTACCTAAGTAGTGAAATATAGTGTAACCTGACTAGGGATTATTTTGAGGGAGGTGGGTGGTGATATATGTCAATGTGACATTTTCCAATGCATTGTACATGCTGCTGAAGCAGCCAATGTTCCTGTACCTTTGACGAGTTTTGAGTCTTTTTAATCCCAGGAAAATTAGATCAAACATAAATGGATAACAATAGACTAACATCTCTTGGGTAAAAGTAAATACGTACTATACATGTACGTATCTACAAGTAAATCAAGGAGACGGTCACCTTATTGACCAATAAATAGGAATAATGGAAGCCAAAATAAAATATAAAATTAGGGTTGCAAGGGAATCAATGACTATCCCACAAGGTTTCTTTCAGGTACTGTATAGTATAGGAATATAATTAGGGAAAAAGATAGGCCCACTTAAATGTAAATAGGTCAGCTTACTGTTAGTGACAAAAAAAAGTAACATTTTTAATACTTATTTCCTGTTTTTACATAAGAGGATACAAATGAAATTCCAGATATAAATAATGATATAGGTCAAGATAAAAATAAATCATAGATGACCAAGGTTACTAGTGACATTATCCTCAGATAACTAGACAGACTGAGACCAAACAAGTCACCTGGCCCTGATGAACTATTTTTAAGGATTCTAACAGAATCTAAGGAGCCACTAAACCATTAGCTAGTCTCTTTAACAGATTATTAGAAAAAGGTATACTGGTAAATGGATAATGACAAATGCGATACCCATTTACGTGAGTGTATACATGTACAGTGGTACCTCGACATACGAGCAGCTCTCAACTCGAACAATTATATAAGTGTATTTCTGTAAGTGCTTTTGTAAGTGTATTTTTGGGGGGTCTGAAACGAATTAATCTAATTTACATTATTCCTTATGGGAACAAATTCATTCGGTATCAGCACTCGAATAGCCTTCTGAAACAAATTAAGCTCGTAACTCGAGGTACCACTGTATATACTTCCAGCAACCCACGTGTGTATATACTTCAGCTGAGGTCAGTGGTCACGTGTGGTCATACCTGTCCTAAGCTGTCTGGGAATTAGCGTGGGGTGATACCGAGCACATGGCTCGCTGCAGTGTTTTAGAATCTCAGGTTGAAGTGTTGAAGAAGGAGGTTCTACTTCTTCAGGAGGAAAATAGGAGGCTGAAGCTTCGCCTAGATGGGTGTGGGTGTGGGAGTGAGTGTGAGATGGTTGGAGCTGGTAAGGAGGAAATGGCTACCAACAGTGAAAGTGGCAGCCGCTTTAAGTGGCAAGTGGTTCACAATTCAGGAAGAAGGAAGATAAGGAAGGTTAATAGAGAAGATGTGAAGGTAGGAAATCGATTCTCTGTTCTCCAGGACGAGTGTACTTCAGTGGTCAGTGAGGTTAAAGGTACCACTGACTCCCCTGCTAATCAAGGTAAGAATATTCTGATTGTGGGAGACTCTCAGGTAAGATATATGGACCGTGCTTTTTGTAACAAGAGACAGGAAGGTCAGACAGAGGGTGTGCCTCCCAGGAGCTGGTGTTGGTGACATAGTCAGCAGGTTGGATAATATTATGTCAGGTAATGGGAACAAGCCCATTATCTGTCTTAGTGCTGTGGAAATGACATTGGGAAGGGCAGGAGACAGGAGCTACTAGATAAGTACAGGTCAGCCATAGAAGTCGTTAGGTCTAAGGGAGGTATCCCAATCATATGTAGCATTTTGCCTAGAAAGGGAGTGGGCAATGAATGGATGTCTAGGGCAATTGGTATAAATTGCTGGCTAGACAGGTACTGCAAGGAACTTGCAATTCCATTCATTGATAACTGGGACAAATTCTATGGCAAACGTGATATGTATGCAAGGGATGGGGTTCATCTCTCTGGGGCTGGAGTGATTGCATTAGCCGATACGATTGAGGGGGTCATTGGAGACTTGTCTAGGACTTTAAACTGATAGATTATAGAGGTATGGGTGTTTGTGGGAAACAATCAGGCTGTAGTATTAGGCCTGGAAACAGCAGATATTACCAGGATACCTCAGGATATGTTTAAAACAATATTCAAAATAAAGTTTGTAAATGCAAAGCAATTGATCAACAAACAAAGAGAGATAGTAGAGGGCAACGAGTGACTAGCTCCCTTAAGGTTTACTATACAAATAGTAGGAGTCTAAGAAATAAGATAGATGAGCTAAGATTACTTGCAAGTGCAGGTAATATAGATATTATTGCTATAACAGAGACCTGGTTCAACCTGAAAGATAGAGAAATGCCTTCCGAGTGCAACATTCAGGGTTACAAACTATTCCACACTGATAGGGTCAACAGGAAGGGTGGTGGAGTGGCGATGTATGTCAGAGATAATTTAAATTGTTGTGTTAGACATGATATAAGATTAGAAACAGCGGACACAGAATCTGTTTGGCTACAGTTTCTCGAGGGTCGTGAAAATTAATTTTGGGTGTGATTTACAGGCCCCCAAGTCTGGATAGGGAGTGCAGTAAGCTGCTATGGGACGAAATTCATAAGGCGTCTAGATATGAAAATGTTGTGTTAATGGGAGATTTTAACTTTAGACAAATTGATTGGAACAATGAGACAGGTAATCTCGAGTCTAGTGACTTTCTTGATACGGTTCAGGATTGTTTTTTAAAACAGTTTGTGACAGAACCAACTAGAGGTAGCAACTTGCTTGATTTGGTTCTTGCCAACAAAGAATCACTAATTAATAATCTTGAGGTTAATGAAGAGCTTGGGGAAAGCGATCACAAATCACTTAGCTTTAATATATCATGGAATTACCCAGGTAACTGCAATCAAATCTCTGTTCCAGACTTTCGTGTTGCCGACTTCATGGGGCTGAGAAATTACCTAGGTGGGCTAATTGGGATGACCTGACTATGGGTCAGGTAGGTGGTTTTGGTTGCCAATATGACGTTTTTCAGAGCGTAGTTCTAGCTGCCCAGACAACCTTTGTTCCAAGTAGGGAAATTAGATCTAACAAAAATGATCCTAAATGGATGAACAATAGATTAAAACATCTCATTGGTCAAAAGAGAGGGATATATAGGCGTATCAAAAGAGGGGATGGACAGATAAGAAATCAATATTTTCAATTAAAGAGAGAAATAAAAAAGGAATAAGAAAAGCAAAAGGGATTATGAGGCTAAGGTCGCAAGGGATTCGAAGACTAACCCAAAGGGTTCTTTCAGGTATACAGAAGTAAGATTAGGGACAAGATAGGCCCACTTAAGAGTAACTCAGGACAGATCACGGACAGTGATAAGGATATGTGTGAAATTTTCAATACTTACTTCCTCTCAGTTTTTACTCAGGAAGATACTAGCGGAATTCCAGAAATAATAAATTATGTAGAACTGGAAGATAATAGACTATGCTCGATTGGGGTAACTAGTGACATGGTCCTCAGACAAATAGAGAAATTAAAACCTAATAAATCCCCAGGCCCTGATGAACTGTTTGCAAGAGTTTTAAAGGAATGTAAAGAGGAACTTAGCAAACCTTTGGCAAATCTTTTCAATATATCACTACAAACTGGCATAGTGCCAGACAAGTGGAAAAGGGCAAATGTAATACCTATTTACAAGGCAGGTGACAGGTCCTTAGCTTCGAACTATAGACCAATAAGCCTTACCTCCATAGTTGGTAAATTTATGGAATCAATAATTGCCGAGGCAATTCGTAGCCATCTTGAAAAGCATAAATTGATTAATGAATCTCAACACGGTTTTACTAAGGGGCGTTCCTGTCTTACGAATTTACTAACTTTTTTCACTAAGGTGTTTGAGGAGGTAGATCATGGTAATGAATATGATATTGTGTATATGGACTTCAGTAAGGCTTTCGATAAAGTTCCACATCAGAGGCTACTGAGGAAACTTAAGGCACATGGAATAGCAGGAGAAATGTTTTCCTGGGTAGAGGCATGGTTGACAAATAGGCGGCAGAGAGTTTGCATTAATGGAGAGAAATCAGAATGGGGGCGCGTCTCAGCGGTGTTCCACAGGGGTCAGTTTTGGGCCCCCTGTTGTTTACAATTTACATAAACGACATAGATGAGGGAATAAATAGTAACATAAGTAAATTTGCTGATGACACCAAAATAGGTCGTCCAATTCATTCAAATGAGGACATTAGAGCACTCCAGGATGATTTGAATAGACTGATGCAGTGGTCGGAGAAGTGGCAGATGCAGTTTAATGTAAACAAATGCAAAGTTCTAAATGTTGGGCAGGACAATAACCATGCCACATATAAGCTGAATAATGTAGATCTTATTACTTGTGATTGCAGAAGGATTTAGGAGTTCTGGTTAGTAGTAATCTGAAGCCAAGACAACAGTGCATAAGTGTTCGCAATAAAGCTAACAGAATCCTTGGCTTCATATCAAGAAGTATAAATAATAGAAGTCCTCAGGTTGTTCTACAACTCTATATATCTTTGGTTAGGCCTCATTTAGATTATGCTGCACAGTTCTGGTCACCGTATTACAGAATGGATATAAATGCACTGGAAAACGTACAAGGAGGATGACAAAGTTGATCCCATGTATCAGAAATCTTCCCTATGAGGATAGACTGAGGGCCCTGAATCTGCACTCTCTAGAAAGGCGTAGAATTAGGGGGATATGATTGAGGTGTATAAATGGAAAACAGGAATAAATAAAGGGATGTAAATAGCGTGCTGAAAATATCCAGCCAAGACAGGACTCGCAGCAATGGTTTCAAGTTGGAAAAGTTCAGATTCAGGAAGGATATAGGAAAGCACTGGTTTGGTAATAGAGTTGTGGATGAGTGGAACAAACTCCCGAGTACCGTCATAGATGCTAAGACGTTGTGTAGTTTTAAAAATAGGTTAGATAAATACATGGGTGGGTGTGGATGGGTGTGAATTTGGACCTGACTAGCTTGTATTACCAGGTCAGTAGCTGTACTAATTCCTTAAGTGGAAGTGACCTGACCAGGTGGTCGGCTGACCAGGTGGTCAACTAGACAATTATATGAGTGGGTGCGGTTGGGTGTGAGTTGGTCCTGACTAGCCTGTGCTAGGTCAGATGCAGTGTTCCCTCCTTAAGTGAATGTAACCTGACCTGGCTGGGTCGGGGCTTAAGCCGTTGGAGATTTGGACCTGCCTCGCATGGGCCAGTAGGCCTGCTGCAGTGTTCCTTCTTTCTTATGTTCTAACCCTCGTGAGTGTATATACTTCCAGCACCCTCATGAGTGTATATACTTCCAGCACCCTCATGAGTGTATATACAGTGGTACCCCGGTTTACGATGGTCTCCAAACTCGCCCTTTTATGTAAGTTTATTTTTTTAAATGCTTTTGTAAGTGTATTTTTGGGGGTCTAAAAGGACTAGTCTATTTTACATTATTCCTTATGGGGATAAATTCGTTTGGTAATGGCACTTGAACAGCATTCTGGAATGAAAAAATATCATAAACCGGGGTACCACTGTACTTCCAACAAGTGGGAGGTAAATCCTTAGCTTTGAATTACAGATGAATCAGCCTAACCTCAATTGTGGGAAAGTTGATCTTATCAATAAATGGACACACTTTGAAGCTACCTTAAAAGATATAATTTGATCAATGAATCTCAGCAGGGTTTAACAAAGGGGCATTCTTGCCTTACAAATTTACTAAAATTTTTATTGTGTATAGTATTAACTTCAATAAGACATCTGGTTATGTTCCACACAGAAGAATGATAAAGAAAGAAGTGGCATATAGTATAAGAGGAGAAACTATCATCAGTGTTCACATAACCTAATAGACTTCATAAGGCTAAAAAGTACCTCAGTTTCATATATACTTGGTAAGTCTTATTTAGATTATGCTGCTCAGCTCTGGTTTCCATATTACAGAATGGATAAAAATGTGTTGGAACACATACAAAGAAGGATGATTAAGTTGATTCTGTGTATCAGAAATGTTTCCTACAAATTTGCACTCTGAAGACACTGAATTAGGGGTATCAACGACTGACATTTGCAAACGGAAAACAGGAATAAAATGGATATAAATAATATGCTGAAAATATCAAAGACAAGACTTGCAGCAATGGATTCAAATTGGATAAATTTCAAGTAAGAAAGGATATAGGGAAATACTGATTAGGCAATAGAGTTGTAGATGAGTGGAACAAACTCCCAATTAGTGTCAATGAAGAGAGAACTTTGGATAGCTTAACTATTATTATTAAGAGTGGGTGTGAACTAGGCTTGCCTGACAAGGACTAAAAGACCTACTACAGTACTCCATTACTTTTACATTCTTCCCTTAACAGGCAAATACACTATATGGCCTACACAAGTTTAGCATGGAATCCAGTCACTCTCATCATTAACCTCTAATCTTTTGACTGCTGTCCTAAGGATGGGTATTGGGGTGTATAATAAAGCTATTAAAAAACTAATGGGTTTAGCAAATTTTTGTGAAAATAACAGGTAAATAATTTTTGGAATACTGAATATTATTATTGTATGTACAATGTGGGCTCCACAGAAAATTTTAATTCTACCTTGAGAAAAGTACGTACAGTGCTCCCTCGGTTTTCGCCGAAAATTCGTTCCAGAATCCTGCTCAAGTGCCATTACCGAACGAATTTACTTCCTTAAGAAATAATGTCACGTAGGTTAGTCTATTTCAGACCCCCAAAAATACACTTGCAACAGCACTTACGAAAATACACTTACATAAATGTTCGAGTTTGGAGATGCACGAAAACCGAGGGACCACTGTATTTAGTGCCCTGAACTCTTTTTTTTTCTGCCAAAATTATTGGTTGTGTTATACTAAGGGTCAACGCCTCTGCGGCCTGGTCCATGACCAGGCAGTGGGGGCCTGGTCTGCATGAATTTCAATAGTGAATTTCACAAGATACAGTGGTACCCCGACTTACGATATTTTTTCATTCCAGAATGCTATTCAAGTGCCATTACCAAACGAATTTATCTCCATAAGAAATGATGTAAAATAGACTAGTCCTTTTAGACCCCCAAAATTACACTTACAAAAGCATTTAAAAAAATTAACTTATATAAAAGGGTGTGTTTGGGGACCATCGTAAGTCGGGGTACCACTGTATTTAGTTACCCCTGGCTGTGATTAGAAGTCAAGTGGCTTTACTTGGATATCTTCATAAGGTTGAAAAAAACAAAAGGAGTATTAATACTGGAAATATATTTGAATTTCCATAGCTGATTGAA